>CAUYRT010046750.1:0-16141 GCA_963574885.1 Lepilemur ruficaudatus
GAGCATACTTCTCAGGTGTGATGGTTTCGCCAGGATTCAGAAAGCTGTAGTGGATCAGACCAGCAGCAGACCACCAAACAGTGACCATGATCTTTTTGGGGGGCAAGTTTGGCTTTGGGAAGTGCTTCGGAGCTTCTTCTCGGTCCAACCACTGAGCTAGTCATCACTGGTTGTTGTATAAAATCCACCTTTTATCGTACATCACAATCCAATGGTTTGTTGTTGTGTATGAGAAGAGAAGACGACACTTAAAAACGATGATTTTTTTGATTTTCGGTCAGCTTGTGAGGTACCCACTTATCTAGCTTTTTTATTTTTTCAATTTGCTTCAAAAGCCGAATGAGCATAGCATGGTCAAAATTGAGTTCTTTGGCAATTTCTCCTGTAAGAGGATTGGATTCGAAAATTGCTCTCAATTGGTAATTGTCCACTTCTGATGGCCGGCCACTGAGCTACTCATCTTCAAGGCTCTCCTCTCCTTTGCAAAATTTCTTGAACCACCACTGCATTGCACGTTTGTTAGCAGTTCCTGGGCCACATGCACTGTTGACGTTCTTAGTTGTCTCTGCTCCTTTACGACCCATTTTGAACTGGAATAAGAAAATTGTTAGAATTTACTTTTGCCAAACATGATTTCCACAGTCTAAAATAAGTATAAAATAAACCGTAATTAATAAGTCATTAGCAAAAAAATAAAGCAAGAAATACACGTTAAAATAATGTATAACATAGCCACATTTATTTAAAAATGTATTCCAATATCAAATGGCAAAGTTCAACAATGCTAAGTCCACAATTACTTTTGCATCAACCTTAAATTTTGTGTTCTGCTGTTCACCAAAGGCACCTAGGTGGGTTAGGGAAAAAAAACCCTTATGCTTTCACTGGGCTCCAAACCTCTCTGGGTTTGATCCACACCATTATCTTCTCCTCTCCATCTTCTTCTTTCTCAGTTTTTCAGTTTTTCTCTGTGGGTTCCCAAGATGTCTCTGTTACCTCTCTCTGTGATCCACACCTGAGCTGTGACTCCTCTCCACTCTCCTCAGTCCAATATTCTACCTTCTAGCCAGGACGGTCTGACAAGCAATGTCTCTAGTAAGGCAACTTGGTTTGCTCTATCAAAATAAAAATATTTTTAAAGGGGAAAAATGAAAGCAGAATAATAATTATTTTTGTTGAAATATGATATGATACATTCTGATATTTCAAATAAGGATCAGTGACAACTTTAATTTTGAAATATAAGGAAGAATAAATGAGTAAATAATTCTATTCAATTAAAATAACTTCTTTTCTCCTGATCAAAATGTCATCAGGTTCATTTTTGATCACTCATAAAATCTGAGCTAGGATTGACAGTGTAGAAAACACTGAAGAAAGTCACATGTGCTCTGTCTGTACCATGACAGAACCACCCAAGCCAGTAAATGGAGGCAAAGTGTATGTTCCAACAGATTTAAGATCCTTCACATTTTATCCAGATATAGAACTTGAAAATTCCAGTTAGTCACAGTTATTTCAAATTATATGTATTTTCTCTAAGACTTTGGCATTTAAAAAAATTTCATGTCATTGGAAGTTTAATGAATGTGCTCATATCAGTTTTAAAAACATTGAACAATATTTTTTTTTTTCACATAAAAGGCCCTTTGGAAATAAGGTGTCACTATATGTCCATATTACTGTATTTTGACCTATTGATTTTCACTCTTTTGTAATTCATTAGTAGCGTTTAAGAACACATCCAAAAGAACACATCCAACACAGTCAATTGTATTTGCCAAAGAACACATTCAATTTTATATGGAAAATCATTGAAAATACTATATTTCATACTTAATAAACTTGTCTTACTTACAGCAAGATATACTACGTCTAATACTTTTTTTTTGAAAAGACATGACATATTGACATAGAAAGAAATTAGATTAGACACATAGAATTTTTTCTTGACAAATCTGTCTAGCCAAAAAAAAATCAAAATAAATTAGAAATCTATGTATAAAGTGCAAAACTATTACATTCCTTGAAGACAACATAAGACAAAGTTCACCTAGAAGATTCCCATTTGGTGATGACTTTTTGTCAACACCAAAGATGCAATCCATGAAACAAAGGATTGATGAACTGAATTTCATTATAATTAAAAATTTTTGCTCTGCAGAAGACATTGCCAAAAGAATAAAAACATAAAGCACAGACTCAAAGAAATTTTTTGTGAAAGACATATTAAAGTAATGTTATCCAAAATATACAAAGAACTCTTTTTTTTTTGTGGGCATGTTTCTTATTTATTTAGTTGATATTTTTTCATACAATTTTTAAAACTGTGATGAGATAATGCATCCATTCTATACCCTGTGTTTTATAATTTTTAAATAACTTTATTGAAGTATAACTTACATACCATGCAATTAATTCATTTTAAGTGTACAATTAAATGATTATTAGTAAATTTACCAAGTTGTACAACTATACACACAAATCAGTTTTAGAACATTTTCTTCCCCCTATTGAGACCCCTGATTCCCATCCCCAACTAGATTTCAAGCATGCCCCTCCCCTCCATGATGCTTAAAACTCAACAATAAGATATTAATTATATACATACTGTAACCATTGGTTTAACTCAACAATTGCTCATTAAGAGAACATTACCTATTGAACTCTATGCCAGGTGGTTGGGTATGACAAGATAGATATATTTCATCTTCTAACCAGAAAATGAAAACAATAAAAATAATTACTCAACTAAGTTATTAGGAAATAGAACACTAGTCTTCTATAAAATATTACAGAAGTTCAAAAACATAGTGATGATATTCAGAGCCAAGTTAAGGGCAAAAAAGGAGGATGAATTCCCAGGTGACAAATACACATGAAATAGAATATATTCACTGGAAATATAATCAGATAAAGAAAACTGAACTTACTAAAGGACAATATATATGTGATAAGCCACTTTGAGAACAGGATGGGAAAGTGAAAGGGGCAATAAACCACACAGAGAAATATTTCTGAGTAATAAGAAAAATATTTAAATTTAATATTTACCAAGTTTTCATTTTTTGCCAGGCACTATATTATGTGCCACTTCTAAATAGTCCCAATTTATTTTCCTAAACCAGTAGAGGCATGGAATCTAACAATCTAATCTTAATTTATCTATCAATTGGCTACACATAAAAACACAGCATTTGGCAATAACACTTTTAATCTTTCCATATATCATTAAATCATTTTAATATTAATATATAGCTATTAAGTTTCCATGTCAACACACTTTATGAAAAGTAACTGACTTCAGTACTCTCCAATTTAATTGGAATTCTTCCAATACAAAAACTTATTCTTAGAGAGATCAAGCACTTAAAAATAATTGCTGACATAAAAATCTTCATAGAGTCCCTGGCATGTATATATTATGTAGATTTGCTGCAATGCGCAGTCAAAAATGCTTGTGTCCAGAAGATATAAGACAGAAGTGAAGTACCCAAATCTCAAGCCAGTTCTCTATGATTAAGTGTAAGTACACACTGAACCTGAGAGATGACAATTGCCTCACTTACCCATAAACTTAGTTCAAACTTGGAGAAAGTGTACAGCATGCATATTAAGGAAAAAATTTTTAGTTCTTGTTTGGCTTAAGCACAGAGCACCAGAATAAATAAGAGAAAATAGTTTATAATTATGAACTAATTGAAATAAATTCAGTGTGCAAGTTTTTTCATATTTATTATTGATGCTCCAGATTTGAAAAAAGAGTATCATGACCAGTAGGTAAAATCCTCTGGGTTATAAATCAGAGTAGCAAACATTCTTCAGGAAGCAAAATTAAGAGGGAGAGTCATTTTAGAAAGTTTAGATTAAATAAAAGAACATTAAAAACAAGTATATAAACAGGAAAACAGAATCTAATATTTCAAGTGTGAAATTGTTTTGATTACTTCTTGCCAAATTGGTGAACTATCTTAAAAGAGGATTAAATGCAGTAACATGAAAATTCTGTACATACATGAAAATGTCATATACATTTATTAATTTACATTGCCACCTAGTATCTATCATATTTGTTTCCTTGAAAGAAATATTATTTTCCTAAAAATAAAATCAAAATTTGGCAAGATAATATGGTCCAGAATGTAAAAGGCCTTTTCTCTTAAGATCTATGCTGACTAATTAGTCAACAGCATTGTCTCATGGTGATTACCACAAAGTATAATTATAAAGTCATGTAAATACAAACAAAATTTGAGAGCACGCCTTGCAGGACAGCTCATATAAAGTAACACAAACCCCTTACTGTGCAATTGCTGAAACATAGCTCTAATGAGGACTTCACTAAAAAAATCTCCAAAATCTTTCCTTAGGGACAGGTTTTGAATAGATTATATGCAACATTATAAAAAATTATGACACCCTGTCTGCTTAAAAGTAAATTATTAATAATTTAAAATGTAAATTAAATGTTAAGAACCTGGGAAGAAAAGGTTTAGTCCAAAGCCCAGTGTACACAAACCCCCAATGTATAAATAAATTTATTCATCACAAAGTTTTGTTCAGATTTCTTTTTCACACACTCATACATACTATAAACACACAAATATCCATTTTCTGTACCATATATTCAGAGGACTCAACCCTCCTAGTGGCTTCACTTTACTGAACCTCTGAAACATTCTATTTTAATATAGTATAAATAATATTTAATAACTAATGTTTCTTATAAAAAGAATAACTTTTACCACAAGACTTCTTAACTCCATAGTCTTTTAGTCTTAGCTTAAATATCATCTTCTCACAGCCACCTCCTGGAGCTGCCCAGTGCAAATTAAAGTACTTTACATTAATTATCATTTATCAATTACATGATGTAATTTTCTTTATACCTATTACTCTATCAAATTAATGTTTTAAGTGTATAGTTTATTTATTGTCTTTCTCTGCTCTTCTAGATTGTCATCTGCATGAGTGAGCAGTTTGCCTAAAATTTTTATTAATACTAACACAGTACATTTCCAACATCTAGAGCAATACTTGGAACAGAATAGGAACTATTTTGGTGAATGAATAAAACATTATAATAACTTTTCTGGTTGGGGCAGAAAATAGTGGGAGTGTGGCAGAAAATAGCAAAAAGACACTTTAAAGTTAAGAGAGGGAAATATGTGTACTTATATATACACGCATGTAAGTATACATACGCATGTGTATATATATTGAATATATATATTTTTCCAGGTTGGTTAAAGCATTACTAGTTTTCTTCATTTAGGGGAGTACTACATCCTTTTTGTATTCTGCAAATAATAAGTTTTACTCTTTTTGTTTTCTGCAAATCATAATTTCCATACATATAAAATATTAATGCTTCAAAAATATATCTGAAAGATCAAAATATTTTGCAGTTATAAATATTTTTTATTATGTGAAATGTCATTCAAGTAAAAACTATATGGTAAGCATCTGTGGCTACATATAGTTGGCCACATATAGTACACTGCAAAACAAGTAAGGTGGTGGTCTTCACACTATAGAAGTTGTAGGTTTGATATTTATTACATCCTATTTTCAGAAGATCATGGTAAAATGTATTGATTAAGAAAGATGTATTAATATTTTTTACAATAGCCTTACAACAGATGGGAACAAAGAAGCTTGAGCAAGGATCTCCTTTTTCTCATTTCATAAAATTGCAATAAGATCTGAGGTAGCCTTGAGAATTTAGAGCAAGTGGGTATAATGCATGAGAAGGCTTAATAAGTCTATGAACTCATCGCTAAATGCATTAATTAAATGTAGCCTTTTATTGTTTAGAATAATGGATCTCTTTAATTATCTAACTTTCTACTACCAGTAAATGGCAAGAATGAGACTCTGTTTATCTATTCTAATCACTAATTCTGACAAGAAAAGTAGGGGACCCTTGTAATCATGTCCACAGTAGGTAGCCTTATCTCTACTGAACATGGTTTATTTGGTCTAAAGTAGAAACCTGGCCCAGACAGGCCAGTTCATAGGATAAACTGGGACCTTTAGGATCTTTTCTCTTCTTTTTTTCTTTCTTTCAAATGATTTGAATTTGGGATTACTAAAACAGGGTTATGTGATATTAAATCAGGAAAATGATATAGAGCCATTTTTTACTATATGCATAGAGGAACAAAATTAATACGCAGAAGAAGAGATAAAGTACCCAGAGAAGAACATGCCACCATAGAATGAGAAAGACAGTAGAAAACTTGCCTTGGAAACTATTGGATTTCCAGTTATAGTCTACCAAGCTGGAAGGTACTGTACATATTTAAGTTTATGTATTTATCCAATAAGTTATTGTTTTTTCTTACACCAATGAAGGTATATTTCTGATATGTACAACTAAAGACAGACTAAGACTTTCTATCATTTCTTTGTATTTGATTTATATTAGATAAATCAATTTTTCTATAAAATTTTATGCACATATATTAAAATATGCATCAAGAGGATTTCTGAGTTATATATAATTGAATGAAGACATTCAAGATGTATTATCATAGATATAAACCACTGAATTACTTTTATTTATGACTTCAAATTTTTTTTCTCAGTTTTTGATCATGTATTATAGTAACCAAACACTAGGGGAAGCCAGAGAACCTTAATAAATCTACACATTGTTTAAAACACACAATCTAATTTGTAGTACTATTTGTCACAATAAATTAATGCATGTTACAGGATGAAAGTATCGCATATAGAAACAGGCTTACATAGTTAAGAGGTTGAGTGATTACTGTGATTGCATTAATAAAGATATGTTTATCAAATTCATTGAACACTTACTCCAGGAACTATGTAAGATGACATGAAAATACAAAAATAATGAGCTTATGATTTTACAGAGAGACCTTTTAGTCGCGTTATTTCATTATTAAATAATTTCTTTGTGGAAATAAGAAGTTCAAAACACTTAGTATAGAGTTTGACTCAGTTTGTGCTTGCCACATATTAATTCCGTCAGTTTCCACCACTACTTATAGTACAGAGTAATAATTAGGTGAGACTTTTTCTCGATTCATTCATTTCTCATGAAGTGTTATAGCCCTGATCATTAATTAGCAAGTTAAAAACTAGAGTGTGTGGTTTTTTTTGTTTGTTTTTTGTTTATTTGTTTGTTTTTGTTTTTTTGTACAGGGAGAACTACATGTGGTTAGGCCCAGCAGATTATAATCTATAATATGTCTACATAAAAATATCTCAGACCTTGAAATCATCCAAAACTTCCAAAAATATTGAAAAATTAATTAGAGTAATGAATTCATTGATTCCTTACTCTAGTAAGAAGCATGTGCATAGAGATTTCAATGAAGCAAGGAAAGACTTCTTATACAAAGGAAAAATAAAGCATTCAACCACTTAAACAACTTGTATTACATACCTTGTATTAAATTAAAATGATTGATATACAATTAATCCTGTTTCATACATTCAAAAATATGAGAAAGTCCTCTAAATATATTGGTCACTGTGACTGTCTTTGATAGATATTGTGTCTGAAGAACTCTCATGATCTTTGAGAATGCACAGGAGAAAGCAACTAACCCACCATGAGAGGATTTTTGGAAGAATGTATTGAAAAACCAATGCTTAGGCAGATTCATAAATTCTTAAGAGGTAAGTGGTATAAGGAAGTGTGTAAAATTAATAACAACATAAAATAATTATAATATTAAGTGTGATAATGCAATAATTATGATATAAAATTATATATATAGTAGGACTAGTAGTAGAGCAAGGCCAGATTGTTTAAAGTGAAGGGCCCAGAGTCGAGCCAAGAAGTGGGAATGGAGCTGCAGGCAACAAACTGAACCTCTCAGCAGAAGCTGTGAGTCAGAAAAAGCAATCTGTATGCACGGACAAGTGAGGGAAAGTAGAGAGTATCAGAGGATCTGGAATGTCTCAGAAATAAGAAAATAGATCAACAGATCAAGATAGTAGTCTGGAACCAAGAACTATTGAAAGACTAAAGGTATTGTTTACCAAAGTATAATAGGTACTTCTCATAGCTCAAGGTATGATTTAAGATAATCCGATAGACAATTAAGAAAGACTATGTATGCCATTCATACTATATTTTAAAAAAAATGCATCTAGCAAAATTATTCAGTGATTTCATGAATTTCATTGTTTAGGAAGACAGTGAGGTAGGTAGGGTTGCAGATCCCTTGAATTATAGGGATGTATCCTCTTACGTCTTTCAAAATTTCAATAACTGAACCAATCTGTGATAGTTTGATATCAATTATATGAGTTATCAATAATAATTCTTAGCCACTGAACTTCACTGTAAAATTTTTCTTTATTTTCCATGAAAGTTTAAAATGTTACTTCTATGTGATAATAATTGTTTGCTGTACAAAATTTATGCAAATATACAAAGTATAAACTGACATTCAGTATGTCCCCCTCTTCTCTTTACTCCCATTTTTGAATGCATACTATATTACTGATTAGTTTCTAAAAAAACCAAATAGGTAAATATTGAAACTGCCCTTTCCAGCCCTTTTGAAGTGAGTTACAGCTAGGTAATTGAGTACTCGTCAATGCAATGACAGTCAGAGTTGAGTACAAATATCAAGTCTGGCTGTAAAGATTTTAGAAGACACAATTTGAAAATGTGGTTTCTGCACAACGGAATCCACTTAAGTCACTGAGTCACATTAATGGAGAGCTTCCAGGAACTTTGACATTGGACTTTGCACACATAAGAAATAAACTTTAATCATTAAGCCAGTAAGATGCAAATAGCCTACCTTCACTAATATGTATACTAAGAGAAAGTTTCACTGCCAAATGTTCCTTTTTTGATTCCTTAACACAATATCTATATGAAGACCAAAAAAAGTATGTAATTCTCTCCATCCCACAATTTAGAATTCACGTTATATTCATATAACATTCTTTCAAGATATAGTATACACTATGTATCCCAAAGCTATGTTTCTTGAAAGAGGAAAATAAATTTGTGTTTAATAGTTATGTCCCAAGTATTTTCAATACATTATAAAAAGTGAATTAATTCATATAATTTTAACATAAATATTATTTACATATCTGGAAAGCAAAAGCATTACTATTAGGTTGGAGGAGGACAAACGGGTGTCAGGAAGTGGGTAAGAGTGGAAAACAGGGGAACTGAATTGTAGTAAGGAACCAAATTAGAGCTAGGAACTGTCCCCTGGTGAGAACGTACACAGTATGGAGCCCCTAGTGACATTTAACTGACCTGGGGCTCATTGCCATCTAATTAGCATCACATGGGTGGAGTTTTCATGAAGCATTCTGGGGAAGGCACGTGTGCAGAAGGGGAAACTGTTACCTGTTACGTAACCAACTTGTTATGTAACCTCCTATATAACCCCAACTTGTCAATCACCCTCAAAGGTAGGAAACAGCAACAATCCTGCCAGGGGAAAAGCAGGACAAACTTTGTAGTGAGCACATAAAGGCAGCATGCGCTCAGATTTTGGGTTCTTTCTTCACTGGTGAAGACTGACCCACTCCTCTCTCTCTGGGATGTATTTTCACTTTGTGTCATCTTGTGTAGCTTCCTTCTTCATTGTCATTTCATATACCTTCTTTCTCTTTCTTGTAATACACATTTTGTGTGTGATTGCTCTGTATCTGTGATCACTCTGTCATTGGCTCAACTCTGTACCAGTACTCATTCTTGACACTGGGAATCTGGGAACAGGGAACATCCAGACAGACCTAACATTATTAGAAAATCTTTTTCTGGCTATAGTCAGTTACGATTTTCCTTCTTATCTGTTTGGAACTCATATAGGTATGTGCCATGCATATATGTTTAGATTAGTGTAGCTGTATTCACATCTTTATTCATTTATACATTCACACAATGATTTAACATATTTTGGGGCCTATTATGTTTAATACTTTGCTTGGAGTTAGGTGTAGCATAGTGAAATAAATAGGCAGGTTTCAGCTTGCCTTGAGTTTACAGAACAGAGGAGAAAAATGAAATAAAAATCAAGATACAGGTGTATAATTACTACAAAAATTGTTAAGAAGGAAATACATAGGGAAGTATGAAAGTATCCAAGAAGGGGATATGACTTGGGTTGATCAGAGAATGTCTCCATGATAAATGATATTTTAACTGAGGTCTAAATGCTAAGGAAGTATTAACTGAACCAAGAGGGAAGTGGTAGAAAATGTTTTACACAGAGGAAGGTAGCAGTCCAAAGTCACTGGGGAATAAAAAGAATATTTAATTCCAGGAAAATAGAGAGCATGTGGGAAAATGTGTGAGATGAGACTGGAGAAAAGGTAGGGGCCAGAGCTGGCAGAAAACTGCAGGATATGTTAAGGGATTAAATTATATGACCTCATCTGCAATTTAAAAATACAATTCTGCCTGCAGTTTGGAGATGATAAAAACTGGTTTCTGGAAGTGATTTAGGATAAACATTCATAGTATTTTAGGTAAGAGATGTCTGTAGCTTGGGCTAGAGGTGCTGCAAATTAAGAGAAGTGAATGAATTTCACAAATATTTAGAATGTGTATCATGTACACATTATGACACAGATACACTTCTTATACTATATATTGCCTTTCCTGAGGACATATTTCCTGCTTATAGCATATCTGTGTCCATGCATATTCTCACACATGTATTGGGAAATGCAAGGAGTTATGTGAATAAAAGATAAGACACAATTTGCCAAAGAATAGTCACCTATTTGGAGTTTCTCTTCCAAACTTTCTTTGGAATATTCAGTTAACTCAACTTCTAAACTCCTAATAATGCCATTTTCCTTCTATCAACATGTATTGTCTTCTTTTATTTCTTCCACAAATGGCATGGGAGGTTTATTACGCCATCTCTGGCAGAGGAAGGGCCTCTTGTGCACTCTGTTGTCCCTAATTTAGGCCTTCAACAAAGTGCCCTTCATTTTGCCTGGTCATTAGGGTCCCAGATCTGTATATACTCTGAAGTAAAATCTGTTCTATTATTAGGAAAACAGAACACTTGTTGTAGGCAGTCTTGGATTATTTCAAATCTATCTAAGTGTTTTTCCTCATTATTATTCTAAAGCTTGAATATTAAATAGAAAACAGAATGTTTGCTTCTGTATTCCTAGACATTTTAGTTTCTCTGCATTAGTTACTCATCTCTTTCACAACTCACATCTCAAATGTTCCCATTTGTTTTAAGAAACTTTCCTTACATCGTATGATGGATACCCATATCATGTATTCTCCCTGCAAAAGTCTTATTAAAATAAAGTTTATAGTTTAGTATACTTTATATGCCCCCTAATCCTTCTTCTTAATATAATATAAACTTTTGATATTATTAATCTTTTTCCTGTTTCTAAAAACCCTGATTTTAAGGTTAACATTTTGCCATACACACAAATTAAATCCTATAGTTGAATAGAGACCTATTTTTTTTTCAATTGCATCTGACCTACATAGGATTTAATGAGCCAAAGCTGGAAAAGGTAGGAGTACGTAACTGAATTAAATTTACATGTAATAAAAAATTAAATGTGTTTAGTATCTCAACATATATGTCTGGTTATATCTTTTCCTCTTTCTAAGAATGTCATTGTCTTTCTTCACAAGATGGCATCTGGATTCTTAGTGAAGCTTGGATACCTTCAAGAAGGTTGGGGAAAAAGTTCACGGTTCATATACCAAACTCATGTACTATCCTGTTTAAATGTTTCCTTTCAACACCCTCTTGATTACTGCTGGGCTGAGGTTGACTAATATGTAGTTGATCTACTGAGTTTTCTCTTTTTTTAATGTCAAAGAGGCACTAATGACCATGCAACTTGCCGTTATCTCTTAGTACAACATCTTGACGTTCTTACCTTGTTTCCAGTTTGATCCTGACCCACTCACTCTCTTCTCAGCACTTCAGAGTTTTATACATACATCCTTTTAGGATTTTTGTGATTGATGAGGTAGTTGCATAGATAACATGATAGAAGGGGAGAGAAAGTTCAGGACAAGACATAAGGAGACACTTAGAAAATATTTTGCCTGTCTGTATATGTGGTTAAAATAATTCTGTTTATATTAGAGCATTCTAAAAGTAAACATCAAACACCTTTAGGACATATTAATATATAAATGACTACATATAATTATACATTCTATCAGGTAAAGGAATTTTGAAAGTTAGGTACAATTAATTAAATAAATTACATTCCATTATCTTTTATTATATACAAGATGATAAAGAACCATCTTCGGTATATATGCATGGAGAAAATGGTATTAGAACAAAAAACCCAAGTGTATCCAATGACCAAGAAAGTAATACTGGCAAGATTCTTACATTAGTGAAAGAGTAACACACGCATACACACACATACAAAGCATCAATATTATTTTTAATCTACCAATTAATAACCTAAGTATGATAACATTTTTCAAAAATGTATTAACAACATACCAATCCTTCAAGTAAACTTTTATTTTGAAAACATTAATGCGTTTTAAATAAATAATAATATATTCCAATATTATTGCCATATTCAATTCATCTATTTTTCTAAAGCAATGTACTACTGATTGATGAAAAAATATATATCTGAATGGGCCTAAGAATTGTTTTTCATTGGGAAAATCTTGTATTTTAAAGAAATATTTTATCCAAAATGCCCCAGATATCTTGATGAAACTTATGGACATCGAAGGCTTCATGTCATAGGGGAGGAAGAATCTCATATTTTAGTGAAAAAACAATACTCAAAAAGTGATTTTTTTTTGCATTATGGAAAACAGTATACCAATTGATAATACTTGTTATATGCATATTAGCATTTTGAGTTATGTATTTTTATCTGAATCAATAATTCTGAATATTTGAAATTCACTACTGAGATTCTAGCTTTTTTATTTTTAAACTCAAGTCAATATAGACTCAATGGACTTATACATCTTAATGTTACCTCTAATGCAAGGTGTTTCTACTCCTCACCAGGACAACCTGTCCTCTCCTTTTCAGTGTAAATACAGATTAAGTCTTTTGATTCTTTCAATAGAGTTAAGTGAAGGAAGAAAATGAATTATATTGTAAAAGACAGTTATGGAGCACTAATCTTCAGAGAGAACAGTGGGTATGAACATCATGTAGATATCCAACTGCTAAAATGAATCTTGGTAAAGTGGATGCCAGCTGTGTTATTCCAGATGCCCATTTTCACTTAATGACCATTAGAACAGGCAATAAAGCCATTAGTGGATCTATGTAATGACAGAGAAACCTGTCAGGTAAATCGAGTTTGAAATGTCTAAGTTTGTAAGGTGACATAGACAAAAATGTGACAAAAGAAAAATGTAAACCTTTTTCAAAACTGACTTGTGCCTAGCATAATTTATACGCAATTTCATAAATTAACAAAATATAACAGCATAAAATTAAAGTACTCTAAATTTGAAAGGAGTATTAGTGACAAGTAGCTCACCCACCTAGCACACATCCTCTTACATCGTGAAGTCTATGTACAATAAAGTAAGCAGGTGACAATTTAGCCTCTACATGGATAATTCTAAAAATTGAAACTCATTACTTAATGTTTTTAATAAGTATTTCATTATTAGACAGCATTTGTTTGTAATAGGTTCTTCTTATTAATTTCTTTAAATTCCGAACCCTCTAACTGCCTCCACAAAATTTTAACTATACCCTTTGAGGCAAGGAAAAAATGTGTTTATTTTTCATATGACAGGGCTTTAGACATTTGGTGCAAGTGTATGTTGGGGCATGTAAGATCAGAGCTTTCTTTTTTCATCTGGCTTCTAATGTCCATATTCCTAATGCCTTGAAAACATTCCTTTTATGAAATGAATCATTATAGAAATCATGGTCAAAGATCTTAATATTCATATGCCTCTCCATATTAGTTTATTTCTAGAACACTAAGGTAATCTATTTCAATTATTTATGTGCATAATTGTCAATACTCTTCTCCATGATATTCAATATAATAAAGCATAACATCAACTTTTGCCATGCTTGGAAACCTTCATATTAAAAGTTTAGTTTTGACCTCATTATTAAAGAACAGCTAGCAATATTCTTATTGAAATCACAAAGTTAATAGGATCTAGATCTTCTACCTTGAGCAATTTTTGTCTCATTAGGTCACAACTATTTTAAGGGTTGATGCACACCTAATTGAGAGAAAGAACTAAGTGACACAAAAAGGAGATAAGTTTTTGTGCTATTATACAATTTGGATTTATTTACAGTTTTGAGTCTCAAACTTTCTGTCTCCCTCTGTTTATCTCTGAGAGAGAGAGAGAGAGAGAGAGAGAGAGAGAGAGAGAGAGAGAGAGAGAGAGAGAGAAACACAGAGAGACAGAAAGTTTAAGATACCAAACTGCATGTTTTGAATTGGGCCATGTAATGAATTTATAGGTCAAATTGTGCACTTTGCTCACGTTTTGTACCACCATGAATTTTTTGATGTTAGAGAAGAATGTGTATAGTTTTCCTTTTGTACCATGAAAGAGAGAAGGAAAATCATCTATGCATATATTTATTTATGAGACATGTGTGCCTTTGTATTTATGTATGCATATCTATTACTGTGCTTACAAAATATCATGAACAGGAAGTAAACTTTGGGAAATACTGAAAAGATAAAAAGATGATGAGCTTATGATGGCCAGAGAAAACTAAATCTTAACACCTGTAGGAGTCATAGTTGTGCAGAGGGGAACACTTCTAGATATGGTTCAAGCACAGATTCAAAAGATAAAATGAAACCAGCGTGGTCCTTTGGGTAATTCTCAGGATGGTTAATTGTGAACCTGTGTTAGTTACACCAGATAATTTGACCCTTTCTCCTTTGGTTTACACCACTTGTCTTCAGCTAAAAAAGCAGCTAATTTTGCTACCTCCTCACTCTTTGCTCCCATGTCTTTTCCTGATAGTGGGGTTTTGGAGCAGGAGCGGCAGAGCCAGTGTTCCAGGGTATGAGTAAAGTGTAGGAGTACATTCAGAAGGCAGCTTACCTGCACACCATAAAATGAGGTATCCCTGAAATCAATATCTGCAACTGATTGACAGAGAGACAAGCAGAGATTCTCACAGCACATATCAGAAGACAACTAAACATTATCAAACATTTTAGAAAAATCAACACCACCTAAAAGAAAAAGCACTCACTCAAAGAAAAACAAGCATTTATGGAAACAGGAGGAGAAATAAAGAGTAGTAAATAAAAGTAATTAATGTCCAAGTTGTTTGTAAAATAGTGGTCTTAGGAATTTGAAATATGAGCATCAACATTCAGAACTTAATATGCTCTAGATATTATTTGAGTGCCAATTTAAATGAACAAAAGACATATAAATTGGATGTGAAAATTTTAATATGAATTGAATACTTGGTGATCTTATGGAATTATTTTTATTTTTGTCTGATAGTGGCAGAGGTGTTTACTTCTTAAAGAAAAGAGCCCTTATTCTTTAGATGTGCATTAATATATTTATGCATGATGTGATATAAGATCTGGGATTTACTTCAAAATAATACATGGAGGAGTAGGTGGGCGGAAGTAGAGATTAAAAAAGATTGTACATAGAATTATAATGAAATTGAGGTGACGAATATATGAACATTGATTGTACCATTGTCTATTTTATTTATTTATTTATTTATTAAGTAGAAAACGTTTTTTGTATATTTCAGAATATTATAGGAGTGCAAACATTTAGGTTACATATATTGCCTTTGTACCAGCTGAGTCAGAGCTACAAGCATGCCCATCCCCCAGACAGTGTGCACCACAACTATTAGGTGTGAATATACCCATCCCCTTCTCACCTGCCTGCAAACTAGTACAACCTCTATGGAAAATAATATAGAAATACCTCAAAGAACTAAAAGTAGAACTATCATTTGATCCAGCAATCCCACTACTGGGCATCTATGCAAAGGAAAGAAAAAAAAAAGGCATTCTATAATAAAGACATCTGCACTCGAATGTTTATAGCAGCATAATTCACAATTGCAAAGATTTGGGAAGGACCCAAGTGCCCATCAATCCATGAGTGGATTAATAAAATGTGGTATATGTATATCATGGAATACTATCCAGCCACAAAAAA
>CAUYRT010046751.1:0-16339 GCA_963574885.1 Lepilemur ruficaudatus
TTGGTTTTATACATTTCAGGGAGACAGGGGTTACACGTAAAGTCATCAATCAATACGTGGGAAGCATACATTGGTTTGGCCCAAAAAGGTGGGACATCTCCAAGAGGGCGCTTACAGGATATAGGTGGGTTTAAAGATTCTTTGGCTTGTAATTGGTTAAAGACATGAAGCTTTGTCTAGAGGCTTGGAATGTCTTAACATAAGGAATGGTTATCAGAGATAAGCACCAGACATAGATTTGTTATGCAAATTGAGGACCTGCAGGTTTGTCTTGCATACCCTTAGGCCCTTGTGGGTCACAGAGGACTCCAAGAAGGGAGAGAGGCATGATGAGGCATGTCTGACCTCCCTCCTCCTGGCAGACAATTTTAGGATATTCCTTTGGCCACGAGGGGGTCCATTCAGTCAGTTGGTGGGGGTGAGCCTTAAAATTTTATTTTGGTTCACACCCTAAATGCTCTAACATTTACCTGTTAATTTTCTGAGAATCACTTGTCATCTGTTCCTTCCACTGCTAAGCCCCATGGCCATGCATGAGCCCCGTCTCCTATATCTGTACTGTGAATGTATTAGTGAGAATTACTGATTAGAACTGGAGTTTGAATCCAGGAGCTGGAGCTAGGATCAAGATCGGCCCAGTCACTTAGAGTTGATGCTATCCTCCTTCTGGGGTCCTGATGTACCATTTCTTACTCAGTTTTGGACTCCATGCCATCACCATTCTCCCAGATGCCTGGGATATAGGATATGCTTGCTGGAGTCCAGTCGTACCTTCCCAAAGGATCACATGGGCATTCATCTAGTGTAACCAGTTTAATATGGTCTCACTGACCTCAGGATTGACATCTCTTGGATAAGGCACTTGCTGTGGTTTGAATAATTGCCCCCTCCATAACTTATGTTGAATTTGATTCCCAATGTGGTAGCATTGCAAGGTGGGACCTCTAAGAGGTGACTGGGTCATGAGGGCTCTGCCTTCATGAATTAATCCACTCATGAATTAATGGGTTAATGGATTAATGGCTTATCATGGGAGTAGGAGCGGTGGCTTCATGTGATGCCCTGTACTGCCTTGGGACTCTGCAGAAAGTCCCCACCACAAGAAGCCCTTTGCCAGATGCATCCCCTCAGTCTTGGACTTCTCAGCCTCTATAACTGTAAGAAATCGATTCTTTTTCTTTATAAATTACTCAGTTCAAATATTCTGTTATAAGCAACATAAAATGGACTAAGACAACACTGTTAGGGGCTCCAGACCCTATCATGGGGGATGATGGCCTAGGAAGGAGGGGCTCACCTCAAAGCTGGCATGCTGTCTTGGTAGTTCTGTGTCTAATTTATCTCTATATCCCCAGTGCCTGGCTATTTTTAAAAATCCCAAATCATGTCTACTGAATGGCACTCTCCTAGGTGTTTTTCACTAGTTATCTCAATTAAAAAGAAGTGTTTTGAGAACATCAATCAACTTGATGTGAGGATTTAATATCGTAATCCAAGTTATATCACTCGCTACAATAATACAATAACGTTAACTGCTACACTATTTTTGTATTTAAGACAATGCCATTGAATGATATGAGCTAGGAATCGAAACAACACAACATATAAAAGTTCTGCAATGAATGCAGTAAATTCCAATTTCCAAAATCAAATGCAGCCTCATTCCCAGAACAGTGCTGAGACAGCCAGTTCTCAAAATCAATAGATGCTGCAGGTTTCTTTTTGTATCCAAAGATACAGAGGAAAAACCACAACATACTGACAGGTGAAGACCATGAAGCCTCTTGCCCTAGTGTTAACCAGACATAGCTAAGTGGGCAGGATGTTTATAAATTTATCATTTGGCACATTTTCAATTAAAACCACACAAGACTGTAACAGGAAGACAGTTTTGTTACAAGAAATTTTAGTTCGGCAGCTTCTGTATTGAATAAGAAGTGCAAAAGTAAACTGTAGAAAGAATTCTGTTCTTTTACTTCAGATAACTGCTTAATTGGCCCGTTATTGTAAAGGAATACAACATGTTACAACAATATTGTAACATAGCATTACTATTCCCAATTTACCCATGAGAAAGTGGAGGCTTAGAGACGAAAAGCAATCCCTTTACTGAGGAAGTTAATAATTAAACGTCCTTGTTGGAGGTTCTTCTCTGCTATGAGAGACAGAGTGAATAAGATACAAAATATGCCATATGAATTTAAAAGCTCTGTACATCATTAAAAAGAAAATGTTGATTGACTTGTTTCATGAAAGCATTGCAGATCCACCTCACCGATCTGTGTTCCTTCTGTGGGTGGTTCATGGGTTAAGGAACCTGATCAAGACTCAGCCCACCATCCCTGCTCGGCCATTTGCAGGCTACAACCAGCAACCTCTCACAAAGAGCCTGCACTTGAGCCTCATTCATTTCTTCACGGGCCCAACCCGTGACACCCAGAGACCAGACCAGAACAAACCTCCCAAATCAAAGACAAGCCGATTCTAGGAGGAGAGTGTGCAGACCAAGGACCCTTCTCCACTGCCGTTAGGTAATAAGAACCTCCACCCCCGGTCCCATCCACTATCTTTGGGAGGAGAAGAGGAAGGAATAGCTCCTAAAAAAACAGGAAAATCAATCATGATAGGGAGGTTGAACCTAGAATTGGCAAGCTATTTGTCATGTTGAGCCTGAGCTAACTTGAAGAAGACACATTAAATGGAAAAGTCTGAGTAAACGTTAACAGAAATGTTTAATCCACACAAATACCCCTTGTTAGATGGGTAAATTCACACCTAATGGATACAATGCACACTATGTGGGTGATGGACACACATAACTTTGACTCAATCTGTACAAAAGCAATTCATGTAACCAAAATGTTTGTACCTCTGTAATATTCTGAAATTATTTTTAAAATATAAATCCTGAAAGAAATGAAAAAAAAAACAAATACTCATTGTTAGTGAGCAGAATGAGATCAATTATAAACATAGAGAACCCTATATTTATGCATATCTGTGTTCTAGAGTACACATTTTCAAGCCCCCTGCAAACAAATTCCTACATCTTTCCAACATTATAAATGCACAGAGCTGTCATCTATTTGGAGTCCTTCCTGGTCCTTCCAGCTAGAAATGACTGCAATGTCTATGTAATCTGTACAAACTTGCTAATCATCACCAAAATGGGAGCTTCATGAGAGCAAGGACTCTGTCTTAGTCTTCATTGTATCTATAGTGTCAAGTAAAGCCAGAGCACATAGTAAGAGTGTAATAAATATTGTATAAATAAAGAAATGAATGCATGAACAAAGAATGAAAATAACCCTGCAATTAATGACTATCAGGGTACATTGGAGGTAGGGAAGAGCGAAGACACAAAATTTGAGTAATCACCCTCAGCACAAACTAATGTGTAGGCAAGGAGTTAGGGACCCTACCAGTCAAAGCAATCAAATGTACAATGTATTCAAATCTCACCCTGGGAACACTCAGACTTGTCCAATTTCTACACAAAGCGCACCTTTAGAGGTGCCTCTCCAAGGCAAGAAAAAACTGACAGCATCACTGTCAAGAGGTGGATAGTATGTGGCATGGACAGTGATACTCATTAAATATTTATTTTCCTAATCTCCAGTGATTATTCTTGCCAACAAAATGTGAGTGGGTCACATGGGCTACTTCCAAGTGGAGGCAATGAAAAGCCCAAGTATGATTCTCTGGTCTCTCTCTTTTCCTGCCCTCGCAGTATGTTCCAGATGATGTATCTGCAAGAATGGTGGCACCTCAGTCAACCTGGGTCCCTGAGTTACTATGTGGAGCAGAGCCCTCCACCAACCACAATAGATTTGCAGCATGGTGATAAATAAGTTTCCTGTGTGTATGTGAGCTACTGAGACTTTTGGATTAACTTGTTCCAGCAGCATAGCCTAGCCTATTCTGACAAATATAATGAAAAAAGAATACTTGAAAAGAAGATGGAATATTTCATATTAAGAAGGTGATTCTTAATAGTTTTCTGGATCCAGGCTTCCTTCTTTGCATTCATTCCAAACAGCTCTCACAGATCTCACCTTGCTTCTTCTGTTGGATTTTGTTGGCTCCAGTCGCCATTTCTCATTTTAAAAAATCCTTTTTTAAAGCAGCTGGACTTAGGTGCATCTTTTTCCTCTTGTATCAATCTCTGCTGATGCTCACATTCCCATTTCTCCCCTTCTGTTCCTGAGTATCTTAACCTTAATCTTAACCATCTCTCTCTTCCACCAGATTAATCAATCCATCACTTTATTTTTTTTCTTCCACCATTCCTATACTGACAAATAGCCAACATATGCTTTTTAAGCCTCTTCAGTTTCTTCTTGACTTCCTGAGCAAATCTGATTCCGAGATTTAGTGGTCCATGCACAACTGCCTTTAATTACCTTCTTTGGTTAAGAAATAATTTCACTGAATTGCTTTTTTTACTCTATCCAAGAAGATGGCACATCCTTTTTATAAGAAGGACCCATTTCCTCTCATCTGATTATTAATACAATCTAAATGTTGACTTTGGGTGAAGGCACAATCATGGTCAGAAGTAGGGATGGATCCAGGGAGGAGTCTGAAGCTTGTGCAATTTGAGGGACCCTCTTTAAGGAAAAGAATACAAAATTACTAATATAAAATGCCGTGGCTACTGCAACCCTCTCCAATGCAAGAGAAAGTATGTAGAGAGGAGGGTGGAGTGGAAAGACAAACCCATCCTAACTGACTGCATCTAAAAGAGCTGACTTCTGCAACACGATGTTAAAGCCCCTCCCAGGGCCTTGGAAGCAGCTGGTACAAAGAGAAGCCACGAAACTTAAACTTCGTTAGCTTCATGAGAGCAATCTGAGTTTTTGTGAGTGGTGATTCTTAAGCCAATTGGCTCTAAGTTTAGTGTCATCACAGTTCCATCTCTATTCCAGAAGACAGTTCAAACCAAAATAAAAGAGGAACAGAATTTGGGCAGCTGACCTCAGCAGATTTACATTGCTTCAGGCCACTAGGCATCCCAGCTGTGAGCTAGGAAGCACATGTTGCCTCTAGGACTTTCAGTACCCTCAGGTCTGCTGAAAACTAAGGAATTTCTTTGCCTAAATTAGTAATTACATTCTAAAATCATCTAAAAGGTGTGCTTTTATAACAGGGTAATTTTAGGAGAAAGTAGCAAAAGTTTGGGAGGAGATTTAGGGTTTTGAATCGGCTTTATACTTAGTGGAAAAGCAAAAGAAAATCATTCAACAATTAAAAAAAGAAAGAATTTGGGCAGCTGATCCAAGATTGCCCACCTATGGCTGGCACTCAGAGCCCAAAGCCAGATGTTCCATGTAGGTGCCCTGTTGTGCTGTTGTGCACGTGAAGCTTTGGTGCAGCTTAAAGTGCTACCTGCAACATGCTTGAAAATACAGCAAACTTTGTTCTTCCTCTCAATATCTAAAAATGATGTAAACCGATTCTCTTTTCTTTATCCTTGAATCCTTCTTTATCTGGGCATGCTAAGGCCCCTGCAAGACGCAGGCATCTGCTGTGGGAAAGAGCCTATTCCTGCCTACCTGCTTTCTGCCCCATTCTGCCTCCCAGGTACTGCTACCATAGTGCCTGGAATTCTTACTATTTATTGATGTGACACTTGCTCTCCTAAGCTAGATTTTGAGGGAAGTGACTCTGTATGTTCAATGTCTATAACTTAAAAAATGCTCAACTAATGTTTATTGAATGCTTGAATGCCACTGTGCTATACATTTAGGAGAAATTATCTTACGTAAGAAGAATTAGATTTGAGAACATTCCTAGGCAATTTATATTTGAGTTTCAAAGACATAACTTTTTAGCAAATAATAAAGCAAATTCCAATTTTCAAAAACGGAAGCAGTTTATCTCCAACAAATGTACAGATGCTATCAATCTCTCTCTGTCTCCAAAGATACACAAGGCAAACCACAACACAAGAGCAGATGGAGACCACGAGGCCTCTTAGAAAGTCCTAATCAGACACAACAGAGGAGGCAGGATGTTGATACGTGTATTTATCATTTGGCTGCTTTCCAAGTAAAACCACACAGGAATGTAACAGGAAGGAAAATTTGCTATTACAAAGGAACTGCAGCGCAGTCTGCATGACGTCAGCATGGAGATGAGGTGCAGAAAGACTTCTTTTGCTTAAGAAAACATTGTGAAAGGAGAGTCCTCTGGAGCCAATCTTGAAGGATACTGTAGAGACTGAGACAACAAAATTGTTCTGCACAGAAAAGTAAATTCCTGGCAGGAGCCGCAATAGACAGAGTGAAGAGGAGCCAGCAGGTCAAGTTGCAGGGGTGGGGTATGTGGGTGCCTGACAGGTTGCTCTGAGGCTTTCTAAGGAGTTTCCCAGGAGGCTCAGTGGCCCAGCAAGTCTGGTTCTCCCTGACCTATAAGCTCACAGCTGCTGTCCTGAAGTGGAAAGAAGCAAGTTACTACATTAGCTCAGGACTCTGGGAGCACCACTGAGAGATGTACCGCCTCTCTATTACCAATTCTCACGTTGGTGTATGTGTGCAGAGGGGGTGTATATGTGCGTGCACACACACGTGCATGAGCATGCACACTGTAGAGTAGCAGAAAATAAGTGGGCTAGTGTAGAGACTGACTGGAGCCAAACTCTGGTCCTGGTAACTTTCAACCAGTTCCCAAGCCCATTCAATGTCAGTCATCATGGTCTTGCCTCATAGAACTCACATTATACATGAAAAAGAGCATATATAGAAAATAAATGTATAAATAGAAAAGAAAACATTAGAGAGTGATAGGTGCTATGAAGAAAATAAAACAGTTGAATTGATAAAGGGTTCCTCTCTCTGTGTTTTAGACTGCTCTAGACTGGATAGTTCTCATTCAAGAGACAACACATGAGCTGAGACCTGAATGTTTTGAAGAATCCAGCAATGGAAAAGCATCCTGGCACAACCAGTGCAAATGCCCCAGGAGGAATCATCAGGGGAAAAAAGAAAGAGGAAGGCATTGTGGTCAGAGCACAGTAAGCACAGATGAGAGGGGTGGGAAATGGTGCAGAAGAGGTTTGCAGGGACCAGATCACGTAAAGGGTATGAATTTTATTCCAAGTACAATGGGAACCATCCTATCATTTTATGTAAGAATGTTGAATCAAAAAATAAAAAGTAGGGAGACACCCATGCAGTGGGTTCACCCTGCTACAGGTAGAGATAGTAGTAACTCAGTAAATTAATTTCTGTTGGTGATCCTTCCCCTCTGGCCAGGTTGGGAAAAGGACAAGAGAGGAGGAAAGGGGTACATGAACTGGGGAGAGAGGATGGCCTGGAAGAAAGAGGTACATGCAAAGTGGCAGGAGAGAACTAGAGCCACAGCAGAAGGACTCCTAGGGCAAGATGTGCTCCTATTTTCAACAGTCCTGAACACTTTGAGGCACGAAAGGAAAACTATGTCCCTTGGATCAAACAGAACTGAACAGAACCAGCAGGAAATGCCCTTATGTACATTAAATTTATAAACCATTGCTTAGGAAGCACATCATGCTATGAACAGCCTCTGCCCTCCTACCAGACCCCAACCCCATCCCCCTAAAAGAGACCTGGCATATTCAGGTCATAGACACAGAGTGGGCCTCTACAAACACTATCCTTTCATTCCCCATAGACTATCACAAAGGGGACATTCCTTGACAGCTCATCTTACCTTTGCTTGAACACAAACCTGTCTCCCTGAGACCTCCATCCTCTAGCCAAGAGTTTTGCCCTCTGAAGCTCTGACCATATCTCTTTCCATTTCTGTGCAGCAGAAATGTAAAGAAATCGTCTAAGAAAACTCCACTCTCATTCTACTTGTAGTTGAGCTAAATTATATACATTGCAGTCAGCCTAGCTCCATAGGACATGGTTTCTAGATGTTTCCATGTTTGGCACCCTGCCCCTGGAAAACTCAAATTTATCAATGACACACTTCAAATATGGTGCTCCTTCCCCAAGAACCATTTCCCCAACATTAATAAATCTAAAAATTAAATTATTGAATTTATCTCCTTACATCTCCTGGTGACAAGGGAGGAAAAAAAGACTTACATCACAGAACAGACAACTATTCTTCCTTAAAATGTTTTCCCAGTCATTTCTCTTCACACAGTCTCATAGCTTAGAACAGTTAACTCCTTTTCTCTCCTTGTTCTCCTCCCTCCCCAGTAAAATGCTCAGTGTGTCTGGTCTCCTGCCTCACTCAGGCATCGCCCCCTTCTTTCCTAAGCCCCGCTAGCCTTTGGAGGATTCCTTCTTTGAGAGCTCATGCTTCTCCTTAGGGGAGGGAATCAAGACCCTGCTGCATCTACAACACCCGCTGAGTCATTCTTCAGGCTTCCCTGTCCACTACGATTCAGAAGTGGGTCCATTTACATCCCTAGCACCTTTTACTTCTCCCCATCTCATTATTTGCTTAATATTTTCTTTGTCACTAGAGCATAAACTCAGGAGGACAGAGACTATATCTTGTGTGCCACTTTTTGCCATTGTCTGTAACAACACCTTGCAAATAGAGTAAAAGTACTGATAAAAATTGGCAGTTAATTTAAAACCTTAAAATGAAGAATCCCCAAAAATGATACATAAAGAACCTCAAAGTTTTTACTTACAATATATATACATATATACTTATATGTGTATCATGTGAATATATATTTTTTTTTAATATAGAGCCAATGCTTTTCTTTAAGTGTGAGTCTTCTGATTGGCATTCTGAAGACTCTTTCCTACGTAAACTACACCACTAAATACATAGTCTACAACTGTAGTCTATGATGTACACTTTCAATTTTTTAAGTAAAGCAAGAATTTAAAGACCCTTATAAAGTGTTTCTGAGTGCAGACTATTTCTCAGATTTGGGATGGTAAGATAGCATGGTTTCCACCAATTTTTAAAGGCCCTTCACAATACCTCATTCAATAACCTTTTTTGTTACCAACTCACCTTTTCCAGGTTTCCAAAAGGTACAATTTAAGAGATTTATCTTTTAAAATATTTTCATTGTTAAATAAAGTATACACAGAGAAAATTGTATACAACATGCTTAATAAATTATTAAAAAGCAAACACCCATATAAACCCTTACCTAGGTTAAGAAATAGAAATTACAGGCCGGGCACAGTGGCTCACACCTGTAATCCTAGCACTCTCAGAGGCCGAGGTGGGAAAATCGCTCAAGGTCAGGAGTTCAAAACCAACCTGAGCAAGAACAAGACCCCATCTCTACTAATAATAGAAACAAATTAGCTGGCCAACTAAAAATACATAGAAAAATTAGCCAGGCATGGTGGCACATGCCTATAGTCCCAGCTACTTGGGAGGCTGAGGGAGGAAGATCACTTGAGCCCAGGAGTTTGAGGTTGCTGTGAGCTAGGTTGATGCCACAGCACTCTAGCCTGGGCAACAGAGTGAGACTCTGTCTCAAAAAAAAAAAAAAATGAAAGAAATAGAAATTATAAATGGTGCCGGGGAAATTGGATAGCCATGCGCAGAAGAATGAAACTGGATCCCTATCTCTCACCGTATACAAAAATTAACTCAAGATAGATCACTGACTTAAATGTATGTCCTGAAACAATAAAAATTCTAAAAGAAACCTAGAAAAAATCTCTTCTGGACATTGGCCTACGCAAAGGATTCATGACTAAGACCCCAAAAGCAAAAGCAAAAACAAAAATAAATAAATGGGATTTAATTAAACTAAAAAGCTTCTGCACAGCAAAATGAATAATCAAAAGAGTAAATAGACAACCTACAGAATGGGAGAAAATATTCACAAACTATACATCTGACAAAGGACTAATATCCAGAATCTACAAGTAACTCAAACAAATTGGCAAGAAAAAAACATGTAATTCCATTAAAAAGTAGGCAAACAACATAAACAGGTTTTTTTTTTTTACAGGAGAGCTTCAAACAAGGCCAACAAGCAGGAAAAAAATGTTCGACATCAGCTAATCATCAGGGAAATGCAAATTAAAACCATGACAAATTACCTCCTTACCCCATCAGAATGGCCATTATTAAAAAGTCAAGAAATAGTAAATGTTGGAACAGATACAGTGAAAGGGGAATGTTTATACACTGTTCGTGGGAATGTAAATCAGTGCAATTTCTATGAAATACAGTATGGAGATTCCTCAAAGAACTAAAAGTAGGTCTACCATTAGATCCAGCAGTCCCACTAGTGGTATCTACCCAAAAGAAAAGAAGTCATTACATCAAAAAGACACCTGCAATTGTATGTTTATCACAGCACAATTCAAAATTGCAAAGATATGAAATCCACCTAAGCACCCATCAACCAAGGAGTGGATTAAGAAAATGTGCTATATGTACACCATGGAATACTACTCAGCCATTAAAAAATGGTGAAATAATGTTTTTCACAGCAACTTGGATGGAACTGGCAGTCATTACCCCATGTGAAGTAACCCAGGAATGGAAAACCAAATACCACATGCTCTCACTTACAAGTGAGAGCCAAGCTATGGGTCTGCAGGGGCATACAGAGTGGTACAAAGGACACTGGAGATTCAGAAGCGGGGAGAGTGGGAGTGAGGGAAGAAAAAATACTATCAGGAGCAAGGTTCATTATTCAGGTGATGAGTACACCAAAAACCCAGACATCACCACTATACAATTCACCAACGTAACCAAAAACCCCTCGTACCCCAAAATGTATTGAAATATAAATAAAAAGTTTTTTAAAAATAGAAAGTCAGCTCCCCAGAAACCCTCCCCATTCACAACCCTCTCCCTCTTTCAAAAGTTAATCATTATCCTGATTTATGTGGTAATCATTTCTTGCTTTTCTTCATAGGTTTACCACCCAAATGCTTTAGTTTATCTTTGTCTGTTTTTTAGCTTTACATAAATGGAATGATACAGTCTATATTCTTTTACTCAGCATTATGTTTCTGAGATTTATCCCTGTAACTGCATGTGGCTGAGGTCTTGTTTTCATTGCTGCATGTTATTCTATTTTATAAATTTACCATAGTTTATCTATCAGTTCCATTAGCAAGAACATTTAGGTTTCCACCTTGAGGGATTGCCCAAAAAATGCTCCTCTGAGCATTCCTGTACAGGTCTCTTGATGCACATACAAAAACATTTCTGTTGAGTATATGCCTAAAAGTGGAACTGTAGAGACAGGAGGTTTGCATAGCTTTAACCTTATTAAGTGATACCAACGAGTTTTCCAAACTGATTTTCCCACTAGATCTAACGCTGAACATTGGGGTCATTTTACTTTTAGCAATTCTGATGAGTATGTATTGGCGTCTCATTATGATTTGAATTCTCTGATTATTAATGAGGTTGAGAATCCTTTTTTAAGTTTTTAGGTAATTTGATATCCTCTTGTAAGTGGTTGTTCAAGTCTCTTGCCCATTTTTCCTATTAGAATAACAGTCTTTTTCTTATGGATTTGTAGCAGTTTATTTTATAGTAAAATATGTTGATCTTTTTCTTTTTTCTTAATTTTTTTTCTTAAAGAGTTTAATGTACTGCAAATTCAAACAAATATTTAAAAATGTTTCCAGTAGTTACATCTAAATTTCTATAGATTTTTAATTTTCTAAAATGACCGTAAATTACTTTAAGAAATTTATAGTGAAATTCAGCACATATTTATTTAATGTTTACTATGTGCCTAGTACTTTTTAGATTTTGTTTAATTGACAAATAATAATTGGAGATATTATGGGGTACAATGTGATATTTTGATACACATATACGTTGTGGAATGATCAGATCAGGCTAATTAGCATATTCATCACCCCACATACTTATCATTTCTTTATGGTGAGAACATTTAGAGTCCACTCTTTTAGCAATTTTGAAATACACAGTACATTATTATTAACTACAGTCCCCATGCTGTGAAATAGACCATCATAACTTATTCCTCCAGTCTAACTGAAACTTTGTACCCTTTAACCAATATCTGCCCTTTCCCCATACCCCACCCCACCCCTGGTAACCACCATTGTATTTCCACTCTTATATCAGTTTGACTTTTTTAGATGCAACATACAAGTGATACCATGTGGTACTTATCTCTCTGTGCCTGGCTTATTTCACGTAGTGTAATTTCCTCCAGTTTCATCCATGTTGTTGCAAATGAGAGAACTTCCTTCTTTTAAAGGTTGAATAGTATTTCATTGCGTATAGAAACCACATTTTCTTTATCAAGTCATCTGTTGATGGCACTTAGGTTGTTTCCATGTCTTGGATGTTAGGAATAGTGCTGCAATTAACATGGGAGTGCAAACATCTCTTCGCCATACTGATTTCAATTCTTTTCGATATATGTCCACAAGTGGGATTGCTGGATCATAGAATAGTTCTATTTTCAATTTTTTGAAGAACCTCCATACTTTTTTCCATAATGTCTGTACTAATTTATATTCCCACCAACAGTGTACCAGGGTTCCCTTTTCTCCACATCCTTGTCAACACTTGTAGTCTTCTTTTTCTCTCTCTCTCTCTCTTTTTTTTTTTGGTTGTTGTTGGTGTTGGTGTTGGTGTTGTTGTGTTGAGACAGTCTCACTGTGTTCCCCAGACTGATCTCAAACTCCTGAACTCAAGTGATCCTCATACATCAGCCTCCTGAGTAGCTGGGATTACAGGCACGTGCCACCATGGCGAGCAATCTTTTGTCTTTTTGATAATAGCCATTGTAACAGATGTGAAGTAATACCTCATTGTGTTTTTAATTTATAGTTCTCTAGTGATTTGTGATGTTAAGCATTTTTTAATATATCTGTTGGCCATTTGTGTGTGTTCTTTGAGAAATGTCTATTCAGGTCCTTTGCCTTTTTTTTTTTTTTTTTTTTTTTTTTTGACAGAGTCTTACTCTGTCACCCCAGCTAGAGAGCAGTGGCATCATCATGACTCACTGCAACTTCCAATTTCTGGGCTTAAGTGACCCTCCTGCCTCAGCCTCCGAGTAGCTGGTGGAACTATAGGTGTGCGCCACCATGCCTAGCTGATTTTTTCTATTTTTGGCAGAGATAGAGTCTTGCTCTTGCTCAAGTTGGTCTGGAACTCCTGACCTCAAGTGATCCTGCCTCCTCAGCCTCCCAGAGTGCTAGGATTACAAGCGTGAGCCACCACGCCTGGCCTTTTGCCCGTTTTTTGGATAGGGTTATTGATTTCCTTACACTCAGTAGTTTGAGTTCCTTGTATGTTTTGGATAGGAGCCCCTTATATAATATAAGAATCAACTCAAAAAGGATTAGAGACTTGAACGTAAGACTTGAAACTGTAAAACTACTAGAAGGAAACATAAAAGAAAAGCTTCACAACATTGGTCTGGACAATGATTTCTTAGACATGACTCCAAAACATAGATAGAAAAAGCAAAAATATACAAATGAGATTGTATCAAATTAAAAATCTTCTTCACAGTTAAGGAAACAATTAACAGAGTGAAAAGACAACCCACAGATTGGGAGAAAGTATTGGCAGATCTTTTTCTTTTTGGCTTTTGTTTTTTGTGCCCTATTTTTGAAATCTTTACCTCCTTCGAGGTCATGAAGATATTCTCTCATACTATCTACATATAGATTTTCAATACATCTGGAATTGCTTTTCATCTGCAGTATGAGGTAGGCATTAAATTTTGTTTCTTCCTTAGAGATACTCAATTATAACTATAATATTTATTGAAAAGATTGCTCCACAGTCACATCTTCATCATAAATCAAGTTCCATGGATTCATGGTTCTGTTTCTGGGCTCTCTATTCCATTTCATTGGTTTATTATCTACCTTGAACCAAGGCCACATTGTCGTCCCTACAGTAGCTATATGGTAAGTCTTGATAACTGGCACAGAAATCCTCCTGTTATATCCTCCAAGGACATCTGTACTACCTTTGATCCTTTGAATTTTCTTATATATTTTAGAGTACATTTGTCAGGTTTCATGAAAAAAAGTTATGATTTTTTATTGGTGCTGCATTAAATCTATACAGCAATTTTAGGAGAGTGGATATTTTTACAATACTAAGTCTTCCAATCCATGAATAAACCATCCAGAAAACCAATCACAGGACCTCTGCTCCCCAAAATCTCCTGGCAGGAATGAGATGGTTGTCTTATAGGAAAAAGTCTATAGCCAAGGTCATAAAGAGTTCAAGTTTGTACTTGGAATTTCACGAGCTCTATATGTTTAGGATACACCACCTAAGTATTGGGAGTAGAACAGAAGTAACAACATCAACAGTAATAACAAACACATCATAGATTGTATGATGTACCAGTACATTACATGTATTAACTCATTTAATACAAAACTCCAAGGCATATTGTCCCCAATTTTGCAGAAGAGGAAATTGAGGCACAGAGGAGTTATGTAACTTGCATAGGTCACACAGCTAGTAAACGTCAGAGCTGGGCTTCAAATTCACTCATTAAGGCATCCGAGCCCTCACTTTTAACCATTACACTAAACTGCCTCTCTCTGGATGAAAACTGACCAAGTATGCATGGGAGAATTGAGCTATTAAGTCACAATTCTGCAACTGCCTCTGCCTCAGGATACAATAAAGACACTGAAATTTCACCCAAGGAGACCAAAAGTGGGATCCGCAGAAATCTCTGAATCCTATCTTTTAGCAAACTCTAAATCTGGCTAGACCTCCTCTCATTTGGGGATGACTAAAAAACAAAAACCCTGAAATCTGTGGATAAATCCTGAAGAACTATGAAAAGGAAACAACATACTGAAGATTCTAAGGAAAATCACACCCCTAACCATGATCTATAACAAGAAACAGATCAAAAAAATTTTTAAGTTGTTTGGCATATCAGAACACATAACATACAAGATGACATGACGACCACTTAGAAATAGTGAACAAAAGTCATAAGGAAAGATAAGGGCAGAATAAAAAACCAACAGGACAAGATGAAAACGAGTTAGGTGAGACAGAGTAGTATTAGTATTTCCAAGAAACCTAATGAGGTAGAAAAGTTTTCTGTCCCTTCGTGCCCTGTGTGGCTCCCCATCCTCACTTTTGGTGATGAGGGTCACTTTCATTATAAAAAGGCACCGAATTTAGCCTTTGAGATGCAATCAACGGCAACCAGAGAGACACTTGTTTGCCTTATAGGTGCTGCACTCTGAAAAAATGTAGGAAACTAGTGTGAATGATTTTCCCTGACTATGGCCCTCACCTCTAACAAAAAGGAGAATAGATTCTGTTAGTAAGAGTACAAAGGAAAGTAGCAGGATGAGTTCTTAACAAAGAGAGCGAGAGAATAGAAACCGAGAGGAAGTTACGGAAAAAGACAAGGAAGAGGGACTTCTGGGCACACATCCAAGTAAGACTCTGTTACAAAGGCACCCTTACGGAAAAGTTAATAATTGGTTTGCTCCACCCTCTGATCTTGCAGGTGCTCAAGACCAGTTGTAAGAAGTCTGGGTTCTTTCTGGCAACGAACTGTGCTTGCATAGCTTTCCAAATGTTGCAAGTCATAACGGCAGGTGAGGGCTTTTCCACATAGGCTTTTCCAAGGTTGGTAAACTGTGGTGTTGTTTACCAAACAAGAAACCAGCTTTTCCCAATCAAAGTACTCAACAGAACGCTCCACTGTGCCATCCAAACCATTAGCAGATGGGACTTGTGTGGGAGAGGCAGGAGGATCCAACACAAACAATCACAGTGCTAAAAATAACCTCTCAGAGGAAAGGAATTGCATGGAAGAAGAAAGGACCAAGATATTGGAACCCAGAAGAGAGCGGTTTCAAGAACCCAACTAGAAATCCGGAACAATTTGCTATTACATGAACTTACCAGAATGATTCCTGCAGGAACTTTCCCCATAAGAAATAGTATAGGGCTGGGCGCGGTGGCTAACGCCTGTAATCCTAGCACTCTGGGAGGCCGAGGCGGGTGGATAGCTCAAGGTCAGGAGTTCAAGACCAGCCTGAGTAAGAGCAAGACCCTGTCTCTACTACAAATAGAAAGGGAAATTAATTGGCCAACTAAAGATATATGTAAAAAAAAATTAGCCGGGCATAGTGGCACATGCCTGTAGTCCCAGCTGCTTGGGAGGCTGAGGCAGAAGGATTGCTTGAGCCCAGGAGTTTGAGGTTGCTGTGAGCTAGGCTGATGCCATGGCAATATACAGCCCGGGCAACAGAGTGAGACTCTGTCTAAAAAAAAAAAAAAAAAAAAAAAAGAGCGAACACTTGATGGGGCAATCATTGACCAAAGGGGAATGGGAGCTAGCACATAGTTCTTTTCCTTGGGTGGACAATTCTGAGGCATATTCTACATGCCTCCTCAGAAAGTTCTG
>CAUYRT010046752.1:0-17774 GCA_963574885.1 Lepilemur ruficaudatus
ACTGGAGAGTCAAAAGGGAGAAAAGTGAGAGGGGAGTGAGTAATAAAAAATTATCTGTTGGGCACAATGTACACTATCTAGGTGATAAGTACCCTCAATGCCCAGTATTCACCACTATACAATTCATTTACATAACCAAAAACCACTTGTATCCCTAAATCTATTGGAATAAAAAAATCAAACAAAATATTCCACATGGACTAAATTATTAATGATAATTCTTGCATACTATACCTCTCATATAGGTTTTCTATAAATTATAACTCTTTTTCCATAAAAATCAATTTTAATGTCCCATCTGTTCCCAAGAAAGTGACTATTTTAGATTCATACATTGTTTAGATGCAAATGTATACTTTGGAATTATATTAGAAATTCCTTATGTTAGAGAAATCATACCCTGATATCACTAAGAAGAGAATCTTAACACTGGTGTCAAATTTCAGAAGGAATTATCTTTATATTCTGTTTCTTTTTCAGACATATTTTAAAACTATAAGTCACAATGAGAAAGTCATCAGAGAGTCAAAGAAATACATAAGTGAGTTTTTCCGTTTAATATATCTATTTTATTTATTATTTTACTTGACTAGTTATTAAGAGGCCATGAGATTCCTTTGCAAGGTTTCTTGTATTTGTATAAAATGTTTATTTTTGGAGAATGCAGATCTAATTTCTGAAAATACCTCTCCATATTCACTATGGAATAGAAATAAATGAACAACTAAGCCCAACCTTAAATCTTATCAGAAGAGAAAATATCACTGAATGCTCAAGTAAAAATATTTTCCAAGTCACTAAGGATTTATTTCAGTTTGCTATAGCCAAAAGGTGCCAATTCTAAAAGTCTATTTACGTGTTATTGCTAGCAAAAGCCCTCTGTTACTTGTTTATTACTTATTACTTATGAAAGTGAGTGCATTGAAGTGGTAATAGATAAATAAGCTTTGGTGTGTAGAAAAAATTGTCAAAGTCTGTATTTTCTAGCAAAATAACTTCTCTTTTTAAACATTAGTTATTGATTATAACCAATTGAGACTTGGTCAATTTACATAAACAAAAAACATCTTTATAAAAATAAAAGTGAGTATATTTTAATTTTTAATAAAATTCATGTTTATTTTGATTTAGATTTTCAGGATAGTTTTATATTTCACAATAATTTTGTTTCTTAAGGAAACAGAAACATTATTTATAAGGGGGAAAATATAAAATGCAAACATTATCTTTGACATTACAATAATTAGTCAACACTAAAATGATTTCTCTTAAGAGCTTCTGTATTACAAGAACTATTATTTGCATAAGAAGAATGAGATTTGGAAATTTTACAAAATTGAAACAATTAGAACATTTCTTTAAAAATACTTCATTTAAATGCATACCAGTTCTAAAGATAATTGTAGCAATTATTTTCTCATGAAAAATAAGCCAGATTTCAGTCTGTAATTAAGCACTATGACAGTCACCGAAATATATCATGTATTATTTTTATTACTGAGAAGCTGTTTTTAGTAATCATAAAAATGTATGATTAAGAATAGAAGTCCATAGGTAGATTAATGTGAAGCTAATGGAGCTTAATTTTCAGGGCTTCTCACTTTCATGAGCCCCTCTGTACCCTGGGAGAAATTCTAGCAATGTACTCATGTGAGCCTATATTTTTAAAAATTTTACAAGAATAATTTTTTAACTGCAATCAAGTAAAATTCCTGTGTATTATAAATTATCATATGTTACTAGAGTGGTCTTGAGAATTTTGGGGATCCAAGAAAGGAAATTTGAATTCATTCTACATTTATTTTAGGTATAGATGAACGTCTTTATGTGAATTGGAGTGACTTTTATGTATAGTTAAATTGTTAGTGGGTATCTGGTAGAGATAGCATTCAATATGCCAACTTCCCTAAACTAACATCAAAAGATGGAGACACCAGCGCTGGCAGTTTATTGTGATGGAATGCATCCACTGAACATAACAATGGATGTATGTGCACAGTAAAAGAGAAACAAATTTTATAATGAATAGATTGAGAAGTTAGCGATAGAAATGCTTCCAATAATTTCATTAAAATTTAAAAATTTAATTCTAATCAATTCCTAGTCAAGTCCTCCTATCAGGGATGAATATATTCAATAATGCAATGTATGTCCTTATGCTTGCACAATGCTTTTCATCTATCTTACCTTTTCAGGTAGGAATTATGCAAAAGAAAAATTATCAGAATTCCTGGTTTGTACATCAAACATCTGTAGTAGTACTACAAACATTAAGCAAATCCATGTGTGGAGTTAAATTTCAATAAGAAACAAATTTTTACAAACCACAGTAGAGGAAACACTGTATTACCTTTCTAATTCTTCTATAGAAAAATTATATTATAAAATCATTGTCATAGACTTCCAGTTTCCACCTTCATATATAACGAGTTTGGAAGTCACCACTCCATTCTCACAAGTAAAAAAATTGAAAAGACTTAAAATCAACTCTTTTTGAATTCATAAGAGAAAGGAGAACACAAGGCAAACTGCTGCCCCAAGATTGAACACATAGACAAGCAAATACAGGGAGACATGACTTATGAGAGCAGAGACTCATGAGCAGAAATCACCATGGAGACCAGTGTCTGGTTAAGAAAATCTCAGGTGCAACTGATGATTTGCTAGCGGCTTAATGCAGACAATTATGAGAGTCAAAAACTCCAGAGGACCAAGTCATGCAGGGAGGGCACAATACTGTGAGTTGTACCTTCAGAAGATTGAGCAGGTTCCCACAGTAAACATTTGGGAAAAATCTCCTGTCCTTCAGAATGGGGGAGAAGAAAAGGAATCATTTTGAAATGTACCATAACATTATGTTTCTCCTAATAAGCTTGCCCTCAGGAGAAACTAGTTAACCAGAACCAAACCTGCTGGCATATTATCAGAGCCTAACTGACCTTGGGGAAGGGAAATACCCAATTCCAGTCAGCTCTAGCCTTCCATGTGGGAGAAAGGGAAAACCCCACTCCAGCCCACTCTAGTTATCTTTTTCCACCTAAGGGAGGAGAAAAAAACATTAAGAAACACTTGTGAAGTTCAGAGCCCAGAGGTATAGGCTCACTAAAAGAATGAATCTTAATCATAGAACTATAAAAACCTTCCCCTCCCTCACCCACACACTTAACCACCACATTAATATTTAAAACAGATTATTATAAGGCAAACCAAAGCCAAAAAAAAAAAAATTGAAGAGTCAGACTAGACATCAGAACCAGACATGTCAGGGATATTGGAATCATCAGACTAAGAATTTTTTAAAAAATTGAATATGCTAAGAGTTCCAAAGAATAATGTAGACAGCATGCAAGAATCAGCCTATTGCCTATGTCTAAAAGTCTGGGAAATTGCATGAACAATCTTCTAATTTGTCCCAAGGATAGTTCACCATGTAAACACACACACACACACACACACACATTGCTTGTAACAAATAGAATTTCTCATTATCATGGCTGGGTTAGGGGACACACAGGTCCCGTATTTTTTTGTGAAATTGTGAGAATGGCAAAATAAGTTTGGGAGAATATTTGTCAGGGTAAGTTTTAATGAACACAGGGATGTCTTCCCATAAAAACAAAGTTATTTCTATTGCTATTAGTTTGGGTATACAGCATACAAATTTTATCACATAAGGAACAGTATTCCTGTATGTTTATCTAATGCAAAGAAGAAGTACCTTTATTAAATAGACCTTAATTCAATCACCAAAGTGGGTATGCATTTTCAAAATGTCCCCAAACAGATTGATTCTAGTTAAATAATTACAGTGTTTAAAAATATTACTCTTTTAGGAAGTTTTTCCCCCTTACTCAATATTCTTTCAGTCCATTGAAACTCACATTCTTGTGTTTACTCTGTGGTTCCTGTAGGAAGATGCTGTTCATTGCCAATATTATTAATACTTGGCATTTCATTTCCAGGGACATATAACAATAGGGACTCTCATTTGGAATCTGAAATAAGAAAACACTATTAATTCTGCATATTTTTCTGTCATCATCTCAGTGGCTGGACTTAAGATACATTTGAACACCATATAAAGTTTTTAGAATACAGTCTATATATAAAAATTATGTAAGTATGAAACAAGAATCAAATATATTCAAATCAAAAATTTTAAATTAAATTCTCAAATTATCATAATGCTATTGTGAAACCTACCATTTTCCTCTCTTAACTAGTTTTATTATGTGATCAGATTGTTTTAGGATTAAGGTTTTACTCACCATTCTTTTAATTCATGAAACAACATTTTATTGTGAAAAGCAATAGGCATGGAAACAAAGCCTGAATCAGGAAGAAATAGAAATCCTGAACAGATCAATGACCAGCAAGATAGAAGCAGTAATAATATATATATATAAAAAATCCCAACAAAAAAAGCCCCAGACCAAACTGATTGACAGCCAAATTCTACCAGATCTATTAAGAAGAACAGGTACCTCATACTACAGAAATCATTCCATGATATTAAGAAGGACAGAATCTTCCCAACTCATTCTACGAAGCCAGTATCACCTTGATACTAAAGCCAGAAAGGGACACAACAACAACAACAAATGAAAACTACCGATCAATATCCTTTATGAATATAGATGCAAAAATCTTCAACAAAATACCAGCACATTCAATAGCACATCAAAGCATGATCAAGTGGGTTTCCTCCCAGGATGCAAGGATGGTACAATATATACAAATCAATAAATATGATTCACCGCAAAAAAATCCAGCACCCTTTAATAAAACCCTCAACAAACCAGGTGTAGAAGGAATATATCTCAAAACAGTAAAAGCCATATATGACAAACCCACAGCCAACATCATACTGAATAGAGAAGAGTTGAAAGCATTTCCCCTAAGAACTAGAACAAGACGAGGGTGCCCACTGCCACCACTTCTATTCAACATAGTACTGGAATCAGACAAGAGAAAGAAAGAAATGATATCCAAATAGGGAAAGAAGAGGTTAAACTATCTCTGTTTGCTGACAATATAATCTTGCATCTAGAAAACCCTAAAGACTCCACCAAAAGACTCCTAGAATTGATAAATAAATTCAGCAAAGTACCAGGTAATTTATTTTAACTAAATGTTATTTTTTTTCCCAGTCTAAGATATAGAAAAAGAACTATATAGCTTGTATCTTATTTCTCTGTAATGGAGAAAGATTTAGTTTTCAAATAATTGATCATATTTGATATAACACATATTAGATATTCATTATAAATGAGTGGCTCTTGCACCTATATATGGCCCATAAAATCATGCTCAGAGAGAGGGTCGGTGTTGTAAGCTAAGAAAGTTTTGGGTGATGAATGCTTCTGTAAAGTAGAATAATAGTTTTCCATCCAATAATGATTTCTACATATGAGAAGCTGATATGGAACTACACAGTTTTGTTTTGTCTTTGAAATTAAATTTGAATAAGTAGAATACTTGAATACAGATTATACATCTTGCCCTTTGTAATAAGTTCAGAGGGGGAAATATATTTATTCATACTTTGAATAAATATGTCTAATCTGAGAACATTTATATTTCCATTTTTGAAAATGGAATATTAATTCTTCCTCTAAAGTTTCCTAGTTTTATCTTTCTACTTTGTGATTGGACATATATCATTGCAAGCTGTTTTTCTTCTTGTAATCTTTTACATTATTTTCTTCCTCAGGGATCTCTTTTAAGTTCTATCCTCTAATCTTTAAAAATCTTTCCATGGCTTGAATTTGCACCTTAACCCCCATGAAGAGAAATAAAGAGTCACCCTTCTTTCTTAATTTCATACAGATGTATCCAACTGCTTCTTAAGTGTCTTTACTTGGATAACTCACAGCAACATCGAATTCAGTATAACCAACAAACACTGAGCCCTTCAGCTTTCTCCAAGCCCACAAATTTAAATGTTACTGTCATACAGTTAATCAACAAATTCAAAACATAGGAATTCTTCATTTTCTATGTTATTAAATATAAAATTATGTCAATATACCTCTTAAATACATATAAACTTTCCCACTGGCACTTCCCTATAATGACCTACAACCATTTGTTACATTGCAGCTAGAGTGATTTTCTAATACTCTCTTGCTTAAAAACTTTAAATGGTTTCCCATTTGGCAATATAATATATACTAAATTATAAGTAGTCTGCTCAGCTGCTATAACAAATTATAAGCAGTCTGCTCAGCTGCTATAACAAAATACCACAGATTAGATGGCTTACAAAACAAAAATTTATTGTTCCATAGTTGTGAAAGTTAGAAATCTATGATCAAGGTACCAGCAAATTTGGTTTCTAATGAAGGCTCTCTCCCTGGCTTGTAAGTGGCCACCTGGTGGCTATGTCCTCATATGGTCTTGCCTGAGTGTGTAGGCATGAGTGAGAGAGTGAGCTGTGTGCTGTCTCTTCTTATAAAGACACTATTCCTATTGGATCAGGGCTCCCACCCTTACAGCTCCATTTAACCTTAATTACTTTCTTACAGTTCCCATCTCCAAATCCAGCCATACTGAATATTATGTTGTCAACACATGAATTTTCGGGTGGGGGACACAAACCTTCAATCCATAAAACATGATAATGAATCAAGAGCTGGTTTGTGCTATCTATTCTTTCTTATCATACCTTCTTCAATTTATGCTAAACTTGACTGAATATTCTAATCTTTCTTTTATTCACCAAGTTTTTTTGTTTGTTAGTTGGTTTGTTTTTTTTTTTTTTTTTTGAGACAGAGTCTTGCTCTGTCACCCCGGGTAGGGCACAGTGGCTCATCATAGCTCACTGCAACCTCAAAACTCCTGTGTTTCAGTGATCCTTCTGCCTCGGCTTCCCAAGTACCTGGGACTACAGGTGCCTGGATAATTTTTCTATTTTTAGTAGAGACAGGGTCTCACTCTTGCTCAGGTTGGTCTTGAACTACTAGCCCAAGCAGTCCTCGTGCCTCGGCCTCCTAGAGTATCGCCAAGTTTTTTTTTTAAGCATTTGCAATCTACTAGGTAATGTTATTACTTTGGGCAACATCTGAAGTGAAACCAAACACTGTTTCTACTTTCATGATGCTTTAATTTTAATTTTAGTGGGGAAAGGCAGCAAATAAAAAATTAAATGGGGTATACCTAGAGATACTTCCAGAGCTTGAATATTCTGTACCCCCCAGCTTCCCTACCTAAATGCCTCCCCAGTTCCCCATCCTTCTTCTCAATCTCTCCTCTCTCTCAATCTCATGAGTGTGCACATGAGCATGCGTGTGCATCAAACCACAACTATTCATATTTCAGCTTAGCTCTTTTGTCTTCTAAAAAGGCCTTTTCTGGTCACTATAGACTGAATCAGTTTGGACCTGGCCCATGGTGTGAAATCATACTGTGCCAATAAAACATGCATATGCTTTATTTCCACAGATCATTGAATTTGCCTATCTTTAACAGGATAGTGATAATGTCTTCATCATTACATGCCCAGCATCTAGCAGTGAATGATATATAGTGGACACTCAATAAATATTTACTGAGTATTGTTGAATATTATACCAAATTTCTTGTATAGCACATTTGAAAGTATCATGCTAAGAACATTAATTCTTTGGACTAATAATGGATATATCTTGAAAAAAAGAAAGTAAAGATTGGTAGTCAATTGGTGGATTTAAGAATGTTCAACTTATTTATTTACTACAGAAGTATTCAGAGTGCTTAATATGAAAATACGGACTATGGATTATCAAAACACATGTATCCTGCTTTTTCCAAAGGACTTTATTGAATACCTTTTTTTTTCCTCATAGCATCTCTCAGAATGATTAACCTGTATAACTAACTTTTACTTAACACTCTTCTATAATCATTTCCTTTCTTCCCAGTTAGGCCAGAAGTCAGTCTCTTTGCAAGAATTTATGATATCCTTTACTCTCAACATTTGTAAGCTAATGAGTAACAAAACTGCAATGCTTCCATAGATCAAAGAATCACATGGAAGTTCTTTTAACGGAACTATTTAATACTAGCTCATTAATACTCATCATCAAAGGCACATGTAGAATATAAAGGCCTATTGTCAAAAGAACTAAATAAATAACCTCATTAAAATTTAACTGTGAGTGCATGAATTAGTAACAATAAAGGTTTTCATGATAAACATTTTAAGTGATAATTGGTTTCAATGGTGGCGGTCTTAAGATTACAATTTCTTTGAAACATGGTTTGTTGCAAAAATACTGGTACATATAATAATTATAACAACAACAATATTGATATAACCACCTTAAAATTGACCATTATGAGTACAAATAATATCATTAAGCTGAATTTCATCAGGTCTACAGTTAATAATAAGTCAAAGAACAATAACAGGCAATAATAATATTCTGAGAATGCAGATCTAAATCATCAAGATTAGTTGAGTGCTTGTTAAATACTGGTTGGTCTTTTTTTTTTTAAAATGAAATAAACACTATTTAATATTAACTAATTTGTTTTTTTTTTTTACAGTAGAATGTTTATAGTCACAATTTGCAGTGAGCTGACCTCCCAAAACATATCACCACTCAAGTTGACCCATCTTGCCACATTCAAAAATCCACTCTGTCAAAGTAGTCCATAGAGCTCTAATTTGCCTAAGGAAACAAATCAACATATAACACTAAGTTTTTTAAAAAAGAGAAACTTTGGTAACATCTTATCCAAAACATTTTAATATTATAGAATCCTATGCCTTCCTTACTACAGACTTATTGAACTAGAATCTATATTTCTTAAAGACCAACCAGTGGGTTGGAACCTCTTGTGTTGTCCTGGATTAATACTGGTTGGTTTTTTAAGAAATATAGATTCTAGTTCAATAAGTCTGTAGTAAGGAAGGCATAGGATTCTATAATATTAAAATGTTTTGGATAAGATGTTACCAAAGTTTCTCTTTTTAAAAAAACTTAGTGTTATATGTTGATTTGTTTCCTTAGGCAAATTAGAGTGCTTTTGATAGGCCAATTAAATATCTAATAATTTGTTTATTCAGTGGTTAGTCTAAATAACTTAAGAGTATTTATGTCCTAAAAACTTATCCATTGGAAAAAGTAATAAAATTGAAAAATAATATTTTTGTTTCATTGTTAATTAACATACTAGGATGTTTGCAAGCAAGTCTGGAGTGTTGCATACCTTCTCAAACTTTGGAATCAGATTGGACACTATTGCTCTTAGTCGAGGTTCCACATTGACTTTTGTGCAGCATTTGTTTCTCATCCCAGCAATTATTGATAGTCAAACTGTTGACTTATTGTTATTTTTTTCCTACCTTAACGTGAATTATTCCTTTTCAGAATCTGCCTTGCAGAGCTCTAAAGAGGTTCCTTAGCAGTGCCTTGGCAATAACAGAAAGGTATTGAGTAGCTAATAGTGTGATAGTATAGGTATAAGAGCAATAGGTATGAAAGTAGCTCCACTCTATAGTGTTTTAAAATTGTATATGCATATGGTTATTAAATGATAGGGTTTCAAAAATATTTTCAAACCAACTCCAAAAGAAATATATATGCTCAGTTGTAGCTTTCTATAGAATTTTTACTATCAATAAAAACCACTAAATGTTCATGCAATTATTCATCTACATCATATTCAATATTTTTAAAATATTTTAACTTGTGGATATGTTGTTTAGACAGAAAAATATGTAGGTTATTTAAGTAATGAAGTAGTTAGATATATGTTGTGTTAGGGGTCCCCAAGACCAAACTTAGTTTTAGTAATTCACTATAAAGTCTGAGAGAACTCAGAAAAGCTGCTATACTCACAGTTATGGATTATTATAGCAAACGATTACATTATTAAAAACAGTAAAGGGAAAAGGCACATGGGTGAAGCCCAGGAGAAACCAAAAGCAAACTTACGGAGTTAAAGAGACAGTGTTTAATTCTCCTAGCAACATGTGTGACAAACCAGGGAAGCACACCCAATCATTGGTGCTTAGGGCTTTTGTTTGGAATCAGTCACTTAGGCATGAAGAGTACCATGTGACTGACCTCACTACTCAATCTCCAGCCCCTTGGGGATCAGGCTGATATAGAAAGGCTCAAACCCTCAGTCATATCAAAAGAAGCATTCATCATTAATCTCATGATTAGCATATACTATCAGACCTCAGGCAGAAAAAAACAGTCTTACCAGAGAGATTATTTCAGGGGCTCAAAGATGATCTCTGAGAAGCTCACCAAGTTCCCATACTTTCTTTGGAATACACAGAGTTAAGTAATCCAGGATTGCTGAATTAACCCTTCACTGAACATCTACAATTTGCCTTTCATATAGATACCAACAACTGCGCTTCACTTCACATTATTTTTTTCAGTCACTCTATCATATTTTGCCCATTTTATTATAAACTCCTAGTTTTGTATCTTTTCACATCTAAGAACTTTGTTTCACACCTTCCTTCATGTTGGCATTAATAAACTAATTTATAGCTTTTATGTAAAACATGTCCTTTCAAATATATCAAATGTATTGATACAGAAAAAAATATATATATACACACACACATACACACATATAGTGTTAGTGGAAGTGTGTGCTTAATTTAGCAACTGTTTAGACAGTTGTTTGTCTGCATCAACTAAAACTGAATATATATGTATGCACTATGCCTTAGAAATTCCACTCCTATAAATATAGCCTACTGAAGTGCTTAAAACAAAAATTTAATGTACATGTTCATAACTGTTGTATTTTAATATTCCCAATCTGGAAGCCACTCCAAATCTTATCAAGTGTAGAAAAGATTAGCAATTTCTAATATGAATTAAATTCTATTATGCTCACACAGAACACTATACAATGAGAATAAATAATCTAAAATGACAGATAACAAAATGGATGGAAATTCACAAGCCTAATAGTGCATGTTCCTTCATCAATAGAAGGAAGCCATTCATATAAAATATGAAAATTATAAAAATATGCTATTAGAGGACTACATAGTGCATTTAGTTGGAGGGAGCAGGTGATGGTTACTACATAAAAGGTATTTGGAGTCTAGGGAATATTCTATTTCTTAATCTAGTTGTATTACCTTGGTATATCCAGTTTGTAAGAAATTACTGAGTTATATAATTATCATTTGAGCAGTTTTCTGTATACATATTAATTTTAATTAAATAAGCTACCACACAAACTAAAAACATAAGAATAATAAAATACTTGGAATTCTAACAAAATATTTCTAGAGAAAAATGAGAAAATTAAGATATAGGTAGTATTAGAAATTACAAGGACGTGATTATAACTACATGAGACATTAATAGAATAAAATAATATGAAAGATGCCAATGAACTTTTAAATGAAGGGGAAATAATTTCCTAGAAAAATGCAATTTACCAAACCTGACTCAAGTAGAAAGAGAAAAAGCCTGAATGTGAGCCCTCACAGATAATTCCCTTGGCCCTATATTATTTCCATCTTTGATACAAGGCTTAGCTCGTGGTGAGATGGAGCACAGCCATATAAAGTGCACGGCCTCGTTGAGAGCCTACTCTTACTATGTTCTAAGGGTGGTACTTCAAATGGTTCTATTTCTAAAGCATCGAGATTGGAAGTAATGCATCGTACATCAGTAGCTCTGGTCCACCCTACACCCTTCCAGTTCTATCAGCATTAGCATGATTATGCAACCCATCCAAGGACCAAAAACCAATAGCAATTCATCTCTGAAAAGTGTCTGTAGGTTTCCGAATGCCAATCTCCTTTAGATAGAGAGGAAATTCCAGTCTTCATTCCAAACCATAGAGTAAAACATTCTTTGGTTGCTTTTCACTGATTTAAAGGTATAGAGAAAATGAAGTTCTACTCATCCTCTATCACATAGACCTGGTTATAACTGATATCCTCAACCACACCCTTTAGTTTATCTCAGTTTCCCTTAGTTATGAATGAATACAAACATCAGATTGTCAAATCAGACATATAGGATCAAGTTTTATAATAATTTCAAGGGTATGAGAAATCAAGAGGCAGTGATGAAGTAAGAAGAGGTCTAAGACATTCCATGTGGCTCTTCAAATATTTCTTTCCTGCATCACACTCTCTGGTACAGAATAATATATGGTATTTCAAATAAGGTTTTCAGGTCATCTCATAAAATGGAGAGAATTTAGGACATAAAACATGTTCATTCTATACCTACATGTGCACCTAGCCTGTATATTTGTCAGGAAGCCATGCCCTATTAATTCATAAATCTTGGGTTTGGTTGCCATAAACAATTCTAAACTAAGGGTATCCTACTCAAAGCATGCTAGGATGAGAAATCTCCTAGCAAATATCCTCAGTCTATTTACCGGATCAGTTATCAGACTGTTAACAAAGTGGTTGGACCACCTCACTTATCTTCTTTCTTTGCCTAGGAACACCTTACCCTCTGTAATTACCTTTCCCAAGTGTAATCAGTAATTAGGAAAGAAATGACTCACATTCTGATGCTTAACTTTCTTCATCTCCATTATATTGTTTCAAAGAAGTATATGGAAGAGATAGTGTCAGGGACTTATTCCATGTCATTATTTATCCAAATATCTAATTTTTTTCATTATGTACCATGAAAATTTTGACTGGTTATAATAAACATGTACTGCTTTTATAATGAGAAAAATCAATGTGGTATTTTTCATAAGTTTCTCTATACCTGAACATTAGGGGCACAGGAAGATACGGACTCTTCAAAAATGTAACTTACTATTATAAATTTTCTGTCTTACCTGAATTATAAATAGAATTTACTATCCTTCAAATTCTGAAAACTACAAATAATTCATCAAAGTTAGTTACTGACAGGCTTTTTGTCTAAATTGTTAAGTAGCTCATCAATTCTACGTATATAATGTCTCTTTTAACTTCTACAAAAGATAAAAAGTAAACAAGATGGTGTCCTTCTCTCTCAAAAGATAATATGACTTTTTAGGGTTGTTTTATACACTTGTTCTTTTTAATAATCTATGTTTTGGCATACTACAGAACTTCATTATTTTCCCACAGAGTGAATAAAATGTTTAAAGTTGAGAAGTATTAGTAATTTATAGGTATTCCTGTGTAATCTACTTACTTTACAGACCAGGAAACTGAATCGTTAAAGTAACTGGCCTGGTACATAGCTCTACAATGCCTGTCTTCTCCATGTCTTTTATGTAATAGCTAGCAACTCAAATCCTGAATTTGCCATTGTGCTCTCCAAATTACATTCTACTGCTTATTTAGTTGCTCCTAAACTCAACATTTCAATTTTAATTAAAATAAGATTTCATTTAAAAATGTCTGTGTATTTCCCTCCTTATCTATTGAATGTATCATAAATTATATACAACATATTAAGCAGTAGAAAGAGAGTGACAATTTCTTGCTTTTAAGCAACTGAAACTGAAGATTGATGTAACATCTTTAAAAATATTGCTTTAAATCATCCAAAGTTTTCATCTCATTTGTAATTCAGAAATGTCACAAACTGCAAATTCCTATAAAATGAAAAGATGATGCTTAATTCCAGGGAAATTTAAATCAGTCAGAGACAGTGCACTGGAATTTAGAGAAGCTCTCATTAACTTAAAGTACTTATTTACTTTCTATTCTCTTTGTATATATACACTAAATACAAAGATGATTCATGCATTATATGCATCATCTTTCTGGTTAATTATACTCTAAAGTAGTCTCTAATGACAGTATAATAATGATACTGTATATTTATAATGTCTATTTTCAGACAACACTGCCACTTTAGAATCCAATTCATATCCTCAAAACACCAATTTTTTGGGTTTCTTAAGCGTATAAAGTAAATGGATTTATATTTCTAAAGTTAGTTGGAAGATTCGAGTAAATAAACATAAAATTATGCTATTGGTAGGAGTCATAAAGATTTTGACAAAATAGCTAACTGAAGTAGAATACTTTGAAAATTATCCAAATACATAGAAATTTATCTCAAAATATATATATTCCAGTTAAATATGGCTTTATATTTCTGAACTTAAATTTATTTAATATCTACCAAATATGTATTTATTATCTATCATGGGACAAGCACTACATCAGGGACTAAAGATCATAGGACACCAAAGTTTTATTGTCAGGGAGTCACTGTTCCAATGGAAGACACATGCCAATTTATGTGACAGTAGGATAAGTCTCAACATTATGTGTGTATATGCAGAGGTCTAGAGAACACATATGAGGAGAACTAAATTCATCTGAAAGGATGGTATCAAGGTAAATATTATCTAAGAGGAAATGAGAATTCACAACTCAGAAACAAATAAACACAAATATACGTATTAATGTTATTCAGTTATGGAAATTTCCAACTAAAAGCAATGTGCAACCTAACACTATTATCGTTTGTGTTTATCACTTTTTAGCAATATAAATAGACCTCAAAAGGAAGGAAAAAAGAGTGTGAGTGAGTGTGTGTGTGTGTGTGTGTGTGTGTGTGTATTGGAACAGAGAAAACAGAATAACAGGTAAATCATATGATATTACTACTAATAGGAGAGAATGCTTTTCTCACTACCACTCAAATAAACAAAGAAAATGTAATACTGTACTTTATATTCTATAACAAATCAAATTTTTAAGTAAGCATATACTCTGCTGGGTATTAAAGGAGAAAAATTTGAACTTGAAAATTTGAGCTTTGAAAACTTTTTTAGTTTTAAGGCTCTCCTTTGGAAAATTCAGCTCTTATAAAGTAAATACAATGCACCAGCTCCTCTCCAAGATGACGCCTAATTGAGTATATAGGAGGAGGTAGCTTAAAGTATTCCATGACTGGCAGGGAGAAGGGAAGCTACACAGCGTCCATAGTGTTTTCCGCAGCAGTCCGATCTCACCACTGGACAGGGGATTGCTGTGAACAAGTCCTTATATGCTATTAGAGCCAATATGTTGTCACCCACTTCTGTTGTACAGGCTCCCAGACATGTATCCTCATTTGTAAGAGAAAAGTCTCTGTTCCAACTTCAAACCTCTGGTGGTTCACCAGTTAGAACTCTTTGTCCCTTAACTTGGGGATGTCGGTGTTTCCTGATTTTCTGTGTGGCAAACTAAGACATGAAAAGTCGGCATTTCTCCTTCAGTCTTAACTGTCTTACACATCTCCCTGTGCCACTGCCATTCAATTTCCCCAGCACGGCACCATTGCTAGTATTCTAAAAAGCAACTGGGGCAGAATGCTCTGGGTTTTTTGTTTGTTTTTCTTGTTGTTGTTTCTCCTTCATTCTATCTAGCAAAACACTTGACCTTGAAGGGGAGATCAACACGTGTCTACATATTTGTCTTCCCTGCCTCCATCCTATAATGTCTTTTCCACAGTCCCTCAAGTTTGGAGTAGCAAGTTTCCTACCTATTCTTCCTGCCATCAGGAATTGCCCTTTTCCACAGAAGATTTGTTCAGTTCCTCTAACAGATTTCAAAATTGTAGATCGATGAACAGAGAAACCAGTTGAGAAATGGGGAAAAATGAAGCAAGAGGGTTATCAAAAATATTATTGCCATTACAGACAAAAAACTCAAGAACATCAAATTTAGCTACTTGTTATGTAAAGTCATAAATTTCCCATATGTCAGCAAAAACTAGCTAGAAAATATCTAAGTGCATGGTTTGTTTCCATATATGAAAACAGACAGGAACATATTTGTACCAATATATTTTGCTAAGTTTGAATAGATTAATTTTGTAAGACAGCATTTTAAAATAAGCAAATATATTAATTTGAAACAGAGTGCAAAATTGCAACTAACTTTGCAATCAAGTTGTAATCAAGAAATGAGAGAACTTCGAGCAACCATGATTTCAGAATTTCACTCAGAAATTGCTATCTTTTTCCTGAGTACATTACATAAGCAGCAATGCATGGGATATTTACATGGACTCTGCTCTATCTACATATTTTTAATTTATCCTAATATAATTATCAAACTTCAGATCAATATAGAAATAATTATTACTGTGAATGGTTTTTGGTTTTCGACTTTCATCATTTTAATAATTCTACTGTTAAAAGTAGATGCAACTGTGATGTAAAACACCATCTATTTTCATACATGGAAAAATTCTGTATCTAAACTGTAAAACTATAATTATTCAAATGATAAAAATAATAACCCTGTAAGATTGACTCAAAGAAAAATTTTGGTCCTCTTATTTTTTTTGTTTTTCTTTCAAAATATTATGAGAGTACAAATGTTTTTAGTTACATGAGTCAGAGTTATAAGTGTGCCCGTCACACAGATAGCATTCACTGTACCTGTGAGGTAGGCTTTCACCCATCCCCTCCTTTCCCCTGCCCCTGCTTGATTTCCACTGAGTTTTACTTTCTTTTGTGCACATGTGTGCTCATCGGTTAGTTTCAATTTAATAGAGAGATACATGTGGTGTTTGTTTATCCATTCTTGTGATACTTCACTTAGGATAATGGTCTCTAGTTCTATCCAAATTGCTGCAAAAGGCCTTAATTCATCCTTATTCATAGCTGAATAGTACTCCATAATGTACATATACATTTTGTTAATCCACTCATGAATTGGTGGACACTTGGGTTGATTCCACATCTTTGCAATTGTGAATTGTGCTGCAATAAACAGTTGAGTGCAGGTGTCTTTTTGATAAAATGACTCATTTTCCTTTTGATAAATTACCCAGTAGTGGGATTGCTGGATCAAATGGTAGGTCTACTTTTAACTCTTTGAGGAATCTTCACAATGTTTTCCATAGAGGTTGCACTAATTTGCAGTCCCTCCAACAGTGTATAAGCATTCCTTTCTCTTTGTATCCATGCCAGCATCTATTGTTTTTGGACTTTTGTGTAAAGGCTTCTAAAAATTAATTGCTCCTCCGTGAGTTCAATGCTTTCTCCTTTCCCAGTGAAACTTTAAAATTTGGATGACTTTAAATCACTCTGATTGGAAATGCTGACTTTTCTAACAAGTTCACACACAGCAGAAATAATTGCCTGAGTTTAAGGCAGACTGCTTAGTGATATGATATCTTAATACATTTAACTTAACATAAATTGGCTTTAGCGTTCATGCTATACACATGTACAGTGACAACTGCCTACTGAAAACTTAACACATCTCTGTCTTCAAGAATGATTCCTCTGAACAGCACATCAAAAAAATAATTCATCATGATCTTGTGGGCTTTATTCCAGGGATGCAAGGTTGGTTCAACATTCGCAAATCTATAAATGCAATTCGTCTCATAAATAGAAGCAAGAACAAAGACCGTATGATTCTCTTAATAGATGCAGAAAAAGCATTTGACAAAGTCCAACACACCTTTATGATAAAGACTCTCAACAAAAAAGGCATAGGAGTCTCATACCTTAAAATGATCAAAGCCATCTATGACAAACCTACGGCCAACATCATACAAAATGGGGAAAAACTGAAATCATTCCCACTTCGAACTGGAACTAGACAAGGATGCCGACTTTCCCCTCTTCCATTCAACATAGTGCTAGAAGTACTAGCAACAGCAATTAGGCAAGAGGGTGGTATTAAGGGTATCCAAGTGGGTACAGATGGATCAAACTCTCCCTCTTGGCTGATGATATGATTTCGTATCTGGAAAACCCCATGGATTTTTCTAAGGGACTCCTAGATTTGATAAATGAATTTGGTAAGGTCTCAGGCTATAAAATCAATGTGCACAAATCAGAGGCATTCATATACACCAAAAACAGCCAAGCCGAAA
>CAUYRT010046753.1:0-14413 GCA_963574885.1 Lepilemur ruficaudatus
GCCCAGGCTAGAGTGAGTGCCGTGGCGTCAGCCTAGCTCACAGCAACCTCAAACTCCCGGGCTGAAGCAATCCTTCTGCCTCAGCCTCCTGAGTAGCTTGGACTATAGGCATGTGCCACGATGCCCGATTAATTTTTTCTATATATTCTTAGTTGGCCAATTAATTTCTTTCTATTTTTAGTAGAGACGGGGTCTCGCTCTTGCTCAGGCTGTTTTCAAACTCCTGACCTTGAGCAATCCACCCGCCTTGGCCTCCCAGAGTGCTAGGATTACAGGAGTGAGCCACCGCGCCCGGCCTTAATCGGTTTGTAAAGTTTCAGAATTTACTCAGGAATTTCTCTGTCACATCACTAAACTCTTTTCAGGAATTTCTTATTCTTAATAAGATTAATTGTGAATAATAAGAACATGAATAGTATGATTCCTGAGCAATAATAAACATTATATTAACAGTGAAAACTCTGAACAAGTAACAAAGTCATATTCTTGGCAAATCTAAAGAAAAAATGGCTTATAAACCTTATATGGTATACTAGGGACATAAATTTTATGTATGATTGGAGTCAGAACTAGCACATATGAAAAATTAAAGGTCAATGCTAAATTCTGTGGGAGCAACTGTAAATGTATTATGTGTTCATTGATTGATTTAATAAATATCAGATTCCAGCTTTATGATGTATCCTATATTAGGCCCAAAGATACAGAGTTGTTTTGGGTTTTTTTTTGAGACAGTCTCGCTCTGTCGCCTGGGCAACAGTGCCATGGCATCAGCCTAGCTCACAGCATCCTCAAACTAACTCCTAGGCTCAAGCAATCCTCCTGCCTCAGCTTCCTGAGTAGCTGGGATTACAGGTGCATGCCACCACGCCCAGCTAATTTTTTTCTATTTTTAGTAGAGATGAGGTCTCACTTTTGCGCAGACTGGTGTCAAACTCCTGACTTCAAGAGATCTTCCCACCTTGGCCTCCCAGAGTGCTAGGATTACAGGTGTGAGCCACCATGACTGGCCTCAGAGATTTAAAAGATGAGGCAGGAAAACACAATCATAATACCCAGTGATTTGTTGCTACAATAGAAGTAGATACAAAGTACTATTGGTGTACAAAGCAAGAGTAACTAATGGTGCAGAGAAAAAAAATTAATATGGATTGAATTAGTAATAAACTTAATTTTTTTAAAAAGGCAATGTGGTATCATTTTTTGTGATTGTGTCCTAATTGTTATGTAGTTTTCTATTTTATGAAATGAGATCATAAACACCCCCCCAAGCTGTTTATAAGTCATATATTAGTTGAACTCCTATTTCTCATTATACTATATTGTACAAATTATAAACTGTATGCAAACCCAGGTGGATTTGAGCAAATAAGATATTTACTTGGTCTATTTATTGTGTTATGCAGATCTAAATAGTAGGAATAATTAATATGCTGTAAACATACAGATTATAAAATTTTCCTTAAATAGTATATTAACTAGTTTTAATCTATTTAACACTCCTTTTTCTTTTGTTATTTCGTATTAAGGGTCAACTGTATTTGTTGGTAACAGATCAGGGATTTCTTACTGAAGAAAAAGTTGTTTGGGAAAGCCTACACAATGTGGATGGTGATGGAAATTTCTGTGACTCAGAATTTCATCTGCGGCCTCCTTCAGATCCTGAAACTGTATACAAAGGACAACAAGATCAGATAGATCAGGTAAGTTTGTTTTGTCTTCCTCATATATTGTTTATAGTGCCTGTTTTTTTTTCCAAATGTGAATTCAGTTATCTAAAACTTTTGAACTAAAGATTAATTAATATACTTGTGAAATTTTCCTGATACTTCTTTAATAGATAAGTGATCATTCTACATGTACATTAATTATTCAGTTTGGTTCAGAAAGCCAGATCATATTGAACTGTGTGAAGGTCAGGGTAGGAGTTTGAATTTTATACTAATTGCAGTAGGGAAGCTATGCCAAGTATTAAACATGGAAGTGACATGATTTACTTTACCTTTGTAAAAGACTGCTATGTGGAGAATGCATAGCGCACATGCAGGTCCAAACAGAAACCAATAGTCCAAGCAAGAGGTGAGGATGGCATAGCCTTGGGTGGTAGAGATGAAGAGATGAGTATATATTTGAGATACATTTTGACTAGTCAAAAAATGTAGAAAAGAGGCCGGGTGCGGTGGCTCACGCCTGTAATCCTAGCACTCTGGGAGTCCAAGGTGGGTGGATTGCTCAAGGTCAGCAGTTCGAAACCAGCCTGAGCAAGAGCGAGACCCCCATCTCTACTAAGAATAGGAAGAAATTAATTGGCCAACTAAGAATATATAGAAAAAAATTAGCCGAGCACGGTGGCGCATGCCTGTAGTCCCAGCTACTCAGGAGGCTGAGGCAGAAGGATCACCTGAGCGCAGGAGTTTGAGGTTGCTGTGAGCCAGGCTGAAGCCACGGCACTCTAGCCCAGGCAACACAGTGAGACTCTGTCTCAAAAAAAAAAAAATGTAGAAAAGAGGGAATCTAGAAGATAGCGTGTACTGGCTAAAGAATAGAGGGGTATTCTAAGCCTTAGAGTGCAAGGTAAGGAGGAGTAGATACTTACAGCAAGAGCTGCACTAGGGAGTAGATTTTCATTTAGAACTGAGACAGATGTGATTTTTGCCTGCTATAGGTGGACAGGCTTGGAGTCATAAGCGTGTTTACTAGAAGTATGATGGTGTTGTGAATTCTTCCCTGACCAAGGCAAAAATGTGGTTATGTTTTCGGTTTTTTGGTTTGTTTTGGGTTTTGTTTTTTTTTTTTTTTTTTTTTTTTTGGTGGGGATGTAGGGGGAGAGTTTGTTTTGTGAGACAAGGTCTCACTCTGTTGCCCAGGCTAGAGTGCAGTGGTGTCATCATAGCTCACTGCAACTTTGAACTCCTGGGTTCAAGAAATCTTCCTGCCTCAGCCTTCCAAGTAGCTGGTACTACAGGCATGTACCACAACACCTGGCTGCTGTTTTTTTCTTAATATTTTGTAGAGACGGGTCTTGCTATGTTGCCCAGGCTGGTCTCAAACTCTTGGCCTCAAGCAATCCTCCTGCCTCAGCCTCCCAAAGTGCTGGGATTACAGGTGTGAGGCCACCATGCCCAGCTATATGTTAAGTTCATAGCAAGTTATAAGTTTGCAAAAAGACTATTGGTTCAAACAGATGCTAACCTCCCTAGGACTTTGAAAAACAGTGGTGATAGTCAATGTGCTCATTTTTCTTCAGAAGCTATACAGGAGCGTTGTTTTTTAAATGTTACTTAAGAGAAGTGTTTAAAATTTTTCTAACCATTATATGTAAAAAATATTGGAGCAGAGACAAAGTAATAGATTCTCACAGTAGTCCAACTGTAAGGTGTTGAGATTAGTGTCTGTAGAAGTAGCAATAAAGAGGTGGATTCAAGACCACGGGGCTGGATAAAGAGCAGAGTTTGAAGAAAAATTTGAAAGACAAATTCTTGATATCAAAGTAAAACAGTCATGCCATTCATACTACAAGGACCTTTTACATGTGCTCTGAGCTATTTAAAATTCGCGTATTTTGAAGGTAGATGGAGGGGAGGTGCACAGAGTAATCAAGTTTCATTCATTCAGCATTAACTTGTAATGAGGTGGGTTTCAAGTCAAAAAATACAATGTTTGACCAAAATGCACCACTTTTTCTCATAGGAAATAATCTGAGTGTGTAAATAATCTTTTGGAAAATATTTAATCTTGGGAAAGTTATTTTTTTAAAGCAGAAGACTTTTATGACATTAAATGGAAAAGAAAACAGATTACAATAGTTTCAGAGGGTAGGGAGATGTATTTGAGTTTGTATGTCAATATAGGAAAATATTAGGTGGATAGATAGTGGAGGGTTTTTTTTCTTTTTTTTTGAGATGAGACAAAGTCTTGTTTTCTCACCCTAGCTAGAGTGCAGTGGCGTGATCATAGCTCACTGCAACCTCACACTCCTGGGCTCGAGCGATCCTCCTGCCTCAGCCTCTCAAGTAGCTGGGACGACAGGTGCCCACCACTGTGCCTGGCTAATTTTTTTATTTTTAGTAGAGATGGGGTCTCACTCCTGCTCAGGCTGGTCTTGAACTCCTGAGCTCAAGCAATCCTCCCACCTCAGCCTCCCAGGGTGTTAGTATTACAGGAGTGATATTAATTCCTTGACCAGCCTGGTATTAAGTTGTTAACAGTAGTTATCTCTGTGTAATGATATTATGGTGATTTTTTCTTTTTTTTTGGAGTCCCTAGGTGAGCATGAAGATATATTTAAACTTTCTTATTTATGGTTTTCTGTTTTGTCTGAATTTTCTACAGGTGTGTGTTTCTTTTGTAAATGGGGAGACTTTTTTTTTTGTTTTTTAGCTTTCTTGAATGCATTATATGCTGCTTCTAGAAAGAATTTCAAATGAGTTCCAAAAATATTTAGAACAATGACAGCATCACTGAAATAAGTTCATAGCTCCCCAAAAGAAATACTTAGAAAGATAACTTTTCATTTTAATATTTAAGCTCTGGTATATTTTTTAAAAACCATTCTCATAGCTTTATAGATATAACATCTATATTTTTTTACTCATTAGTTCTTGGGTAAAAATCTCATGGCTAACAGTGGGTATAATTTAATTTCTTAGGACTATCTTATGGCATTATCTCTACAACAAGAACAGCAGAGCCAAGAGATCAATTGGGAACAAATTCCAGACGGAATCAGTGATCTGGAACTAGCAAAGAAACTCCAAGAGGAAGAGGATAGGCGGGCTTCTCAGTACTATCAGGAGCAGGAACAAGCAGCAGCTGCTGCTGCTTCTGCTGCTGCTTCTGCTTCTGCTGCTGCTTCTACACAGCCCCAGGTAAAAACTAGTGTTCTGATTATTAAACATGGTGATCACTTTAGCAATAAAGAAACTTCTGCCTGAGGTAACAAATTTTTAATTAGGAATTGACTCTTCAATTATGTTAGGATTTTAGCACCCTGGATTTTATGACATTGTCTCAAATTTGTGACTATTCTGTTTCTCACTTTATTCAAATAAAATTATTTTTCTTGAGGTTCTGATTTTGAAATTTATTCTTTAAGTTCCTAATATCTGCAAAGAAAATAAACCAATTTGAACAAAGTCCTTTGTAGCAACTAGAGGGCAGTGTGAGGTACTACTGGAAAGAATATAGACTTTGGAGCTAGAGAGATGTGGATTTGCCTTTCCTTCTTTCTCTCCTTCCTAGTTGCAACACCTTGGACAAAGTCTTATACCTCATTTTTCCCTATCTGTAAAATAGAGATAATACTTAATTCTTAGATTTGTGGTGAAGAACAAATAACGTCAGCACTTAACCCAATGTCTGACATGTACTAGGTATTCAACGAAGGTTAGCACCTTTCCACTTTTCACTTTCCCCAGTTAACTGTCTTAAGCACCGAAAATATTATGGTGGGATTCTACATGTTAAGTCTCACTTCATTAACTCAAAAAGCATTCCGCTTCTTTCGTGTTTAACTATGCCAGAATTTTTCCTTTTGGTTTAGGTATATAAGAAATTTTGATTTGGGTTATGCAAGAAAGCAGTGTGCCCTTTAAGGTCTGATAAAACTAAATATTAAATATATTATTGTTACGATTCTTTACAAAAAGGAAATAAAACCTAAATATAGAAATCCCCATTAAAAGTATAAAATTTCTATTTCTAACTTAAATATTGACTACTCCAAGGTTAATAGTTAAATCCTACCATATTATGATTAGCTTTTCACTCAAAAAGGTGTTTTACTTCACAGAATACACTTATTCGACACTGTCAGTTCTTGGGGTTTTTTTTTTTTCTTTTTAAAATCTGTTTATTATGGGTATTTAATGAGGTCTTGAAGAGCTATTACAGTTTACCAAAATGTGTCACTTTCTTTAACATTTTCTAAACTTTAACATAAATATTTCTTAAATTTAAGGTTTCAGGCAATATAATTTTACATATTATTTGTTTGAAATTCCATTTATTTAGAATAATGAATATATAAGTTATATCCAGAATGGTAGAGGCAACTGCTCAAATACCATGTAATATATAACAAATCTATACACCAATAGCTTCTTTTTCCATTAATGATTCCTTTCACTCTTATGGTCTTTCTTTATAGATAACTATGATTAAGCACCTCGGAATAGTTAGAGTAATTTCTTCCTGTGTATTTTTCTTTAAAGCAGAGCCAGCCAGCACAAGCCTCTCCATCAAGTGGAAGACAATCTGGGAATACTGAACGTAAACGGAAGGAACCTCGAGAAAAAGATAAAGAAAAAGAAAAGGAAAAAAATAGCTGTGTCATTTTGTAACAAGCATTGGATTCTGTTGGAACCACCCATATGTCTTGAGAAACAAAACCACAGGAGGAAAGAAAGAAAAACCGATAAATACCGTCTGTGCCTGATTTCCCAATGGATTTTGTTCATGTTTTTCAGGGGAAAGGTTGTTACTTAGTTACAATCAGACTTTTTCAAGTCACACAATACACTCTTTATGAGCTGGAGTTTCATGTTACATAAGTTGGAAATGCTGTGTGTTGTCATTCATGAAAAATACTGCACTTGTAGCCAATAAGCAAATCACAGCAAATTTTGTGTCATAGTGACATTCATAACTCATATCAGTTAGTAAGCTATTTTATCTTCTGTTCTAACAATGAATGGAGGTAATTGATTTAATCTGATTCCTTCCTGAAATTTATTAGCACAATAGTTTCTGAAATTTTTACGATGTTAAATTATGATCTAACCCATGAGAAACCAGGGGTTTAATATAGGAATTTAAAAAGCAAAAACAAACAAAAAAGACAAAAAAAAATAGCAGGAATAAATAAACCCTTAATTGTGTATTGGACTAGTTCAGCCCTTGAACAGCTTTACCTTTCTTTAGGAATGTACATTTTAGATATTATCTTGAGAACTGATAATGGAGCTAGGATTTAATTTAGATAGAAAAAATAAAGATTTGTATTTCTTTTCCAATAGCAAAAAATTACGTAACACTATTACTTATAACCTGTCAAAATCAGATATTAATGATTTTGTAGTGTTGTAAAATTTTGAGGAATTTTGAAATCTTTAATATAGGTCACCTAGACCACAGTTACTATTTATTGATAATGCGATAAGTGACTATATGAGGAAACCACAGTGGATGCTAGGCCTTGTAAATATGGGGACGTAGAAAAGCAGATAGTTCAGTGTCTACCTTTTTCTAGAATTACCTTGAACCTTAAATTTTAAATCATGTTTATTGCTAGAAAACTATACTTGTTAAAAAACCAACAAAAAAGCACATTTCTGAAAGGACGTTAGAGATAATCTCTGAGTCTAGTGAAAAAACAATAAAAACCTGTTTGAGAGTAGCTAAGAATTTGAAGGAATTTATGTAAAAGCAATCAGATTTTATAATTTATGGGAACCAAATAAACCTATAACATCTTATAGTATTTATAGGATTCAGAAAGAATATTTATTTAACTTTATTATGAGGCAACACATATTTTCTTGTATTTTTAGATATAGTTTAGAAAACTATCCTTAATAGTCCTTTTTATATGCTTTATATTTAAAAGTTTGGTTTAGTCATTTTTGAAAGACTATTGCTGCTGTAAGTAGTTGTATGATTTACATTCTAAGCTTCCTTAAATTTATTTAAGAGCATCATAATCTGACCTGAGCATCCACTTAGAGAATGTTTTTTGTGGTCTGGGGTAACAAAAGAGTACATAAAAGTGTGGTCTAGATTTTTTTAAGCTATGTCATTAACTTTCTTCATGATCCAAGACCAGTTATTGGATGAGTCTCTATGTAAAAAATAAAATCTTATTTATGGAAGGAATTATTCTGAGGGAAAAATCCGGGGTCAACCTGTATCTTTTATGTCCTATATTGCATGTCTACTTATGTTATAACATTTCTTATTTCTCCAAATTTCCTATGCTAGCACGATAAATCATCAGAGAACCTGTTTGGGGTATAAAACTTTGATAGAAAATATTTGGTGAGTATCTTGATTATAACCCAGAATATGTGTACATTGGTAAAATAATCAGATATACTGCAGAACTCTGTTGGCTCAAACAGGTTGACTTCAATCCAGGTTTACTCTTGATATCACTCTATTGGTTGAAGGCGGAAACTCAAACCTTGGGGTTTCTTTTTCCCAGAACAGATAGTAGTGATAGTGCATTATATTTTAATGATAAAAATAAAACAGTAAACCTTGAGAAATTTTTCAAAAGCATATTTGAGGCATATTTTTTCATAATTATATACTTATCTATTGCCCTTGAAAAATATATATGTAGAAGTTATTCTTCTGTTATTTTTTACTATCTTCTTAATTTGTTCCAAAGATAATACTGCCATTCTGCATTCCGTCTGGAAGGGGAAAAAAAAAAAAAAAAACCTCAAAACCAGCAGTGCTGCTATCAGATAAGTAGATGTCAAGTATACTTACAAGGAAAAACTAAAAAAAGTAATGTGTTTGTTAATTCAGCCTTTTTTCTATGTAATATTTCCAAGTCAGACTTTCTTACATTCCTGGAATTCAGTTTGATATACCAAGCGTAATAATGATAAAATGTTCACTTTGATTACTGTGGGGAGAAAAATTACGTGTTCAATTCTATTAAAACAAACTTCTCAGAGATACTGGTTTCCTGTCCTTGAGGGTTATAAAGAATTTAGAGCTATTGTGTCTTTATTTTTTTATATTTTGCTCACGGTAAGTTATATATTCATTCATTTCATTGCTGGTTTGGGTACATAGGAATATGTTAGTGCTATATTAAAGTCTTTCCTTCACAGTATTTTGTAATACTTGAAAATTGTTACATGTACACTGCTAGCAGAAGTTAGAATTTAAACATCTTTAGTTTTAATATTTATAGGCTAGATTAGTGGCACATTTGCATCAACCAAATCACCATTAGACCTAGCAAAAGAGGCGGATGAACGAACGGGTATGGTCACTGCACCTTCCTTTTACTTTAAAAGCCTATTCCTTAAGGTTAGTGGCCAGTCTTTATTAACAACATGAAAATTTTCTTCGTGTCTAATCCCATCATATCAATAATGCTGTGATTTTTAGATTATCAACACTTAAAAGTATTCAGTGTGTGTATGTCTCTGATGCAAGTTTTCATGACTTTTATCAGATTCTCAAAGGAATTGGGAACTTTCCCTCCAATTTTAAGAATCACCATTTTAAGAATACGCACACAGTTACATACATATACACACACTAAGCATTGTGAGGTCGCTAACATTGGCATTGGCTGTACACTGGTCCGTGTGCTTAGTGAAGTAACTTCTTCCATGTTTCAAGGTCAGATTAGTTAGTAGTTGAATGAGGCATAGATGTAAATTTAGGATTAGGTTTTGGAATATATCTTTTTTAATTGTCTCACATGTCTAGTATTTCACTACGTATCCCATATTATGTTCCAAATTCTTCCTCATACTTCTTGATCTTGGCTTAACTAAGGAAGTTAATATCAGACTAGTTGACTGAACCCAAGATTAACCATTTTGTGCTTGTACAAAACCTTGTTAGCATTTTGTTTTCAATGAATCATAAATTCAGTTCACTAAGAAACAGAAGATCATGAGAGGAAAGAGAACTGGAAGGCAAATAAATATTTAAGGAAAGAATAATTGTGATCAATAAATTAATGTTGGCATAGGAAGCAGATATTTATAAAATCCTGCTAGAGCAAAATCTAGGCAAGAATTTCCAGAACTGCCCTCACTCTCATTTATTTAAATTTTTTTTAAAAAAGCAAAAAGCAAATTGGTTATATTTTGACTAACTTTCCTATTTCATGTACCACTTATTTTAAAACATGAAGGAAAGCTTATAGGCATTACCCTGTCACACAGTACTTAGACATACAGCTTATGATTGTAAACTTACTAGTGTTTGGTAAGATGGAGGCATTAAAGATAATCTGTAATTTACATTTAAAGGAACTGGACATGTGGAATTCTGGATCATCTTGTGTCCCAAAACCTGAGTTTCTATCTTGCCTTGGGCAAACTTTCTGTGCCTCAGTTTACTCTTTATGTGAAGAATGCTCTTTATTAAAAAGGGGCATAGTATAAGCACAAAATATTATTTAAATTGTCACAATATTACACATCTTTTGCTCTTGATGTGCAGACTTTTTTCCCCAATGGCATCATCTCTTAAGTCAGTTTTTTTTTTAATGCTGTCAAAATTTGTAGAATTGTCTTGTCTTTGAGTATGGCATCATCACTTCCCAAAATATGCTTCACAGTTGCTTCTGTGTTCTGTAGACTGTAGGGTCAAAATCAAGAGTATTTTGGAAGTTCAAAAGCATTTAAAATCTATTAGGTCATAAAATATGAAATGTCTGATTTCAAATCAAAAGTTTATTGTATCTCAAATAAGAAGCAGTACAATTAATCGACATAGTTTTGCCATCTTAATCGTAGCTTGCTTATGCCAGCAGTGAAGAAGCCTGCAGAGCAAGTGACGATGAAATCGTGAAAGACATTTTCCACAGCTTCTTGAGAATTGAATATTTTTCCTTGCAAGAAGGGGTCCAAAGCCTGGAAGAAGTAGTAGTCAGTTGGTGCAAGGTCTGATGGAGAGTTTCCAAGTCGAGCCTCTGTAGTTTGAGCAGTGTTGTTTTTTGTGACATGTTGTCTTACAAGAGGATTGGCCTGTCTCTATTGACCAATCTCAGCTGCATAATGGCAGGCATCCTCATCATTTCATCCAATCGTTGCTGTAGACATCTACCGTAATCGATTGATGGGGTTTCATTAAGCTGTAGTGGATAATACCAGTGCTGGACCATCAAATGGATACTATTAGCTTTTTTTGCTGAACATTTGGTTTTGGACTGCGCTTTGGCACTTCATCTTTATCTAGTCATTGTGCTGAATGCTTTAAATTGTCAAAAAGAATCTGTTTTTCATCACACATAACAATACGGTATAGAAATGTTTCACCTTTGTGTTGTGACAGCAAAGAAAGGCAAGCTTTGAGAGGATGTCTCTTCTGACGCTCATTTAATTCATGCAGTACCCATCTGTCCAGCTCCTTTACCTTGCCAGTTTGTTTCAAATAGTCCAATATTGTTGCAATAGTAACACCAAACCTTGCTACTAATTCAGGCACAGGTTGAGATGGACTGGCTTCCACTACAGCTTCCGGCTCATCATTATCCACCTTGGTCTCAGGTCACCCACATGGCTCACTTTCAAAATTAAAATCACCAGAATGGAAATTCTCAAGCTGTCGGTGTACTATGTGTTCCCTAGCCACATCCTTCCCAAACACTTGATGGTACTTTTAGCTGTCTGCACTGCATTGGTTCCTTAAGGAACTCATACTCAAAAATAACACGAATTTTTTACTTATCCATGGTTTCACAAAATTTGCTCTAAAAAAATGTGAAAGATAATCACAAGCCAAAATATGCATTTGAAAGACTGCGGACGTACCAATAGGAAAAAAAATGAGAAGTATCAAAGTGTCAGAGATATCAACTGTGAAACTTAGTACTTAAGGAAACCAGACATCTCATACTTAACGACCTAATATTCCCCCCTCCCAATATCTTTCACAGAGCTAAATATTTAGATTCTCTTTGCCTTTTCCTTCATGTGGCATCCGGTTACCAGTACATGCAGTATAAAATTTTTTGCATAGGTGGAATTCATTTAGATCTCTCAAGTACTATCATTTTGGGGCTATTTGAATTATTTGTGTTTTTTAGTGTAAAATATTATTTGGTAATGTGCAGTTAAATTCCTTTTAGAAGTGATTGAAAATAGTAAAGGAACTCATCGGGATCTTAGAGTTCTTAGGTTCTCTGATAATTTAGTGTCTTTTGTTAGTGATGTCCAATACTTATAAAACTGCTGGAAAAACATGAAGAATTGTTACTCTTCTCAGGTAACACTTTAAAATAAACTAAAATTTAAAATCAAAGGCTTCCTAAACAAAGTAAATTACAAGATAGAGATAATGGAATGTGAGAGACAAATTGCAGGACTGGTAACTGAAGATCTGGACTGAAGATCTGTCTAAATTTTATTTCATGTCTCTTAACCCTAGCATTTCTGCCGTTAGAAATTAGAGTTTAATAAATTGTGCTATGCATTTTTTACATGAAAGACTCTAGTTTCCAATTTCACTTTTCTGATCTCAAGAAAATTAAACATGAAAAACAGGGTAAAATTCTTCAACTATTGCCTCAGGTTCAGCTTTGTCCTATCATGCTGAGAAAGGAGATTTAGACTGGTCTACCTAACACAGATATTTTTTAGGGCATGGTACTATACCAGAGAAGGTGTTGAGATACCATGTCAGAAATATAAAACCTAAGCTTTGAACCACATTTACATTTAAAAAACAAAAAGATGTATTATTATTTTACAATAAATCTCTCTACTTTATCTGATATTCTGAGGGTTTCTTCAAACCACTTAATAACTTGTCACCGTTAACTTTAATAACCACTTCAATCCACACTGTCACACACAGCTTTGAGAGGCAAGGATGCCTCAATAAATTAGAGGATGCACAAAGCAGAGTTCTGTGGAAGGTTTTCCTGGCTCCTTTGGCTCTCATAGTTATTTTACAGCTTTAAATAGAAAGTCAGGAAACTGAAATGCTCATTTAAATTCCCAAATCAGTGACCTGTCCAAATGGGCATTGTAGCTGAAATTCCCTATAAAACAGTTCTCACTAATGCAATGTGTTTGAAGACTAAGATTAGTATTTAATCTTTGAAGATGTCTTGTATGTCTCTCAACTTTGTTAAGAGCTTTTATTGTTCTTTTTCACATACAACTTGTATAAAATAACCATTTTTTTTCCCAGAGTACCATAGGGTATCTTAGCTTTTCAGATGTTTAAAGGTGAGGTTTTGAAAAGTCTCCAATGGTTTTTGTTAAAAGACTGTCTTCCTTAATAACATGACAACTTGTTACAGATCCACACCTTACAAGTAGGACAATATAATAAAAGACTGATGTATAATTGCTACACAGTAGTCAGCAAAAGGGGTAATTTTTGCTTGTAGAACTTCAGAGGTATCCTGAAAGTCATTTCCTGAAGCTAGTGCATGTGAATATTTTTCCTTGAACTGTGCAGAATAATTAGATTGAGGCACATATTTTGGTGAGTAGCAAGTGGAATGGCATAATGACTGCAGGAAAAATAATCTTGAAATATAGCCAGAGAGTGAAACAAGTTTTCTTCCTCTACTTTACTGTTGGACTAATTGGATCAAGAATTTGCTATGACATATCATAGATCTCTCTGTGCCAGGCCAAGATTGGCCAATTGAGTTCTCAAACAGTTTAAATATATATAGATTGTATATGAGTGCTTATTTTTTATCCTTTTATTGTCTATCTTAATACCCTTTTGACTTCTGAAATTATTTGTTTTGCTTTATGACCAGCTTCAATTTCAATTAAAGAATAATAGCAACTCTAAAGATGAATAGGAAAGAGCATTGAAATACATTTTTTGAATAAAGACACCTAAAACCATCTACCCAGTTTAGCATTGAACTGAATTTCTGTGAAATAAATTTATTGTTTCAGATGCTAATTATGCTAAAACTAATTATTTAAAAACTGTGTCTTACGTTTCAAAAGTTACACTGTGGGAGGATATTCCTAAAAAGGCATTTTGAACATAGATGAGAAAGTATAAAATATTTCTGACAATTCTTCAGTATTATTCAACATTTAATTTCATGTTTGTTATTGTACCACAAGGATAGTGTCATTGTTGGATTAAAATGTTGGATGTTTTTGTTAATATACTTAAAACTGTAACCAGTGAATAACACCTGTAGTATTTTTTATTATAGATTATATTTTATTTCAATAAACTTTGATATTTAGACCAGACAGCCTTTCTGCTATGTATATTCATGTCATTAAGCTACTTCTTACAAAGTTAAGATGACTGAGGGGAATTAGCATATTGATTCACATTTATCTAGGATTAACTCTTAGAATACTTGAACCAACTTTTGATAAAGACAGATTTCCCCCCTACCCAGGCAGTTAAAAAAAAACTCTAAACCATATAATAGTCAACCACCTGATCCTCATGGTAGATTTGTGTTTTTTTTGTTTTTTTTGTTTTTTTTGTTTTTTTTTTTTTTTATACAGTATCCCTCTGTCACCCCAGGCAGAGGTAGAGTGCCATTGTATCATCAAAGCAAACTGCAACCAAAAAAACCATGTCTAAACTGATACACCAGCCACAGCCAAACAAATATCTGGGAAAAAAAGCAAGATCCACCAATCCCCCCTAATATTTTTTTCTATAAATATTATTTGTCCAAATAAAAAAGATCTAATTTTTTAATAAATAAGGG
>CAUYRT010046754.1:0-45076 GCA_963574885.1 Lepilemur ruficaudatus
GTCCCAGCTACTCGGGAGGCTGAGGCAGAAGGATTGCTTGAGCCCAGGAGTTTGAGGTTGCTGTGAGCTAGGCTGATGCCACGGCACTCTACAGCCCGGGCAACAGAGTGAGACTCTGTCTCAAAAAAAAAAAAAAAAATATGCTAACCATGATGTTACTTTCTCAGGGTCACATTGGATTGGTTACAACTAATCCTACTTAGGGTATTTCCATTCTCACTCTAAATTCTTGCCCAGGTGCCCTCCCCTAAAGAGAAAGGGCAGGGGCAAGCCAGCTAAACAAAGGCATAAGCACAAATGGATATGCCACTATGGAGCAAGCAATGGGGCAGTTTACTGAAGAGTAGAAACACGTAGGAAAGGAATGGAGTGGGGTGACCCTGACAAAGAAAATGCATGCAAACTGCATCTTTAAGCTATCTCAGAAAACAAGAGAAAGATAAAAGAAAACACTTTCCATTTCATTTAACGAACACCATGTATGTTCTCTCCCTGAAAGCCAACAGGTAGAAAATTCAGGAGACTTGCTTTCCAAAGACAGAGAGCTTAGAAATAGAAAGTGTTCCATATCACTGCTCACCAGTTTCAAAGGGCTCATAAAGTTCTTTGATATGTCTCCTTCTGTAGTATTTAAAAATGCAGTAATTTAACATAATTATTGGGACTAAATAAATAGCAAATATGCTGAAAGCATCAAATCAGGATTACGTATGCTCTTAGCCAGTTTCCCACAAGATTGGTCCCCACCAGGCTGTGGTATGTGGGCGCAAATGCATGTACACATCTGTGTACCTGTTCAGCTTGGGAGGATAGGGATATGTAGTTTTCAGCCAGTACGTTTATGCCAATTTATTACACAGCAATAGAAAAATCAATACAGATGTACTGGGCTTTGTCTTCCCTACCATATTGATATTGGACTCTTCCCTTCTTATCACTAGTCTCAAAACTCTACCTACAGGTTGAACTCATTACCATGTATAATGAACCTTCTTTCATTCAACCAGTTCCAGTGTCACCATTAATTATTCAAAAGATGTTGAAGCTCTTTTGATAGCGTTTGATGAACATAACCACCATTTACATTTTACATTTCAGTTTAATCATAGCACTGTAATATTTAGAGAGCTGGTAAAACTTACTATAGCCACAGAGCATAAATTTACACATGAATTCGCTGTTCCACAATCTGGTAAAGCCTCAAACATAAATCATTTACCAGGGCATATAACACAGAAAGCACAGCACAGTCACTTCATTGTTATTTTTTCTTGCATAAAAGGACATAATTAGGAATTAGAAACTTTCAGAAGTGAGATGATAGGACATAAAAACAAATTAGAAATGAAATGAAAATGCATTTCATAAGTGAAGACTAAACTAGAAGGCACAAAAGAGAGAATAAAAACAACATATAATATCTCAAGAGAAACAGAAGATGGAGAACAAAAAAGATTTAAAAAGGGAGAGATATAAAGGATTTAAGATGGTGACATCTTTGATAGGCAAAGATCATCTAATATACAAATAATAGAAGTCCCTGAAAAAACAAAGCAAGGGGAAAGAACTAATAATAAACAATGTAATTTAAAAAAATCTTTCCCAAAATTAAAAAACAGATTTCAAAATATAATCAAAAGAATATACAGCAAACCTGACAATATCAAACTAGAATAATTAAGAATTACTCTAGTAAAATTACTAGGGAAAAAAAAAAAGGAAGCAAGAAAAGAAAGGAAAAGAAATGAAGGAAGGAAGGAAGGTAGGAAGGAAGGAGGGAAGGAAAATCCCTTAAATATCTAAAACAAGCAGCGTCTTGTAAGGGAAAGAAAGAGTATCATCAGACTTTGACAGCAACACTCTCTGCCCGAAGAAAATAAAGCAATATATTCAAGGAAATAAAAGATGAGCCAAGCATTTTATATCCAGCAAAATGCCTTTCCAGTATGAAGGGCACATACACATTGTTATTAACACGCAAGAACTTTGGGGATATTATTCCCATGAGTCCATTCTGAGGAATCTGCTAGAAAATAAGCTGTAGGCAAAAGCATAAATGAATTAAAAATGGAGGGACACTGACATAAGAGCTAAGGTGAACATTAAACTTACAGTCACTTGTGGAAGAGTAAGTGATGGCTAAAGATGACAGAGTATACGATGCAGTGGCTACATGGACAGGCAGTACTGATAATAGCACATCAGCAAAAAATTGGGGGAATAAAGAGAGCATAACGGGAAAAGAATTTTTAAAACCCTTCTCAGTAACTATATTGGTTATGGCAGTATTAATACTATTATTCTGAGACTGTTTGTATATAATATGGGACAAAGCAAATGAGTAATTATGAAATATTCTAATTCTAGGATCCCCTGTAACCTTAAGAATCAGGATTCTTAGAAAGGAGATACAGATAAAATACAGAAGTTAAAATAGCCTGTAGTTTGAACTTGAACAGAGGGTATTAGTATAAATTCCTAAAGTATTTTATCATCTTCAATTGTATGTATACATACCTATGTACATAAGTAAATAATTTCCTGGCTCTGTCTACAAAATAGGCCTAAAATCAATGAGAAACTTAGAAGCAATAAGCATCCTTAGGTTCCAGATTGTGGTCTTGAAATAGCATTTCCCTCTGCGAGAATGTTAATTCCAGGTTGGGGTAAGAAATGCACTACCGGAGCCTGGAATAACGACGACTAGGCTCATGTTAAAAGAATCAGGAGCTAAACTGACGAGGCTCTTACTGGCTAAAGATAGTACAATTTGAGTTTCTACATAAAAATAATTATGATGGATTGAAATTCAAACATGTTTAAATACATAAATTCATAATAATATTTCTAAAAACGAAGTGGGCACATTCAGAGGATCATAAGGAATCAGTTCATTATCTTCAAAATGTTAAATAAATGGAAAGACTCAAGTGTTTATTCTGCTTTTCCTCTAGGAAATATACCATGTTTCAACTAATAGTAGGTTATGGGAAATGTCTCTGTAAAGGCAATCTAATTAATAACTGAAAAATAGAACTAAAATGATTTTCAATTAAGTCATAACTAAGTAATAAACCTAGACATTGAGTATCAACAGCTGGTAAAATCACAGAAATATAAACAACCAGGCATTTTGTGCCTCCTGGGTAAAAAAAAATTATACCCTTTTATAGTTTTGCCAAAGGGACTGAACATGAATCTGACTGAGCCTCTGGATCCAGCTGCCAATTTGCAGGAAATACAGGGAACAGAGGGACAAGGTGACCTGCACCGTAAGTGTGCAAGTACCAACACCCAGACTGTGGGACACTCTGGATCAAACGGCCAGGTTTAATAGATAAATTAAAAAGCAAACAGAGAATGGAGGGAAAATCTACAGATTAAGAAATATAAAGGAAACACATTTTTTAAATGGGCAAAACTAAAACTCTACTGTCCAGGGATGCAAACTTGAGCGATAAACTACTATAAAGGTCCTATTAGTGGTTACCTTTGTGGGAGAGAAAATGTGGGGACTGGGATGGGACGCACGGACGAGTGACTGGCGAGTTCTATTTCTTGGGCAGTGGTTATGTAAATGTGCTATAAACCGAATGTTTATGTCCCCCCCCAAAATTCACAGGTTGGCTCCTAAGCCTCCAATGTGATGGTATTTGGAGGTGGGGCTTTTGGGAGATCATTAGGTTGGGAGGATGGAGCCTTCACGAATGGGATTAGTGCCCTTATAAAAAGAGAATGGGAGAGATGACCTTGCTCTCTGTAACATGTGAGAACGCAGTGCGAAAGTGGTCATCTGCAAAGCAAGGACCCAATCGGCAAGCACCCTGACCTTGGGCTTCCCAGCCTCCAGAACTGTGACAAATAAATTTGTTGTTTAAGTCACCTAGTCTATGGTTATTTGTTATAATAGCCAGAGCAGACCAAGACAGAGAGTTTTCTCACTAAGCTGTAATTTGTTTTGCCGGAATTTCTATATCCACATTTTATTTTAAAATAAAAAACTTAACAAAAAACCATTTGTAGATGCCTTACATGTGCCTTGGCCAATTTCTTTTCCAGAAGGTCCCGTTCCCGCTCTGTTTGCTGCAGACGTTTGTTGAGCTCCGCGATATCTCCCTTCAGTGATGCCAGGGCTGCCGAATGGAGCTGTGGTGACAGAAGGAACACAAGGTCAGACTGCTGCAGGAGAGACTCATTTCCTCCCCTGCCTTCCCTGTAACGAGCACAGCCAAATAAAAAAACCTATCATCCAGAAAGGGACACTTCTGAGAGTGAAAGTAAGTGCTATTAATCTCAGGGGACAACAGACATAAATCAGGTGTGTTCCAGGCAAGCTGCGTTACGTGGTCACCCTAAATGGTACGTGTGGGCCGTAGGACCTTATTTTGGATGCTATAATCAGGCCAGACAGCAAAAATCCTTCTTCTGATGACTTTCCCTGAATTATTCAGGGAGGAAAATCTTGAGAGCTAGAGTGCGGCTACCTGGCTATCAACAGGCAAAAAGAGGCAGAACCAAATTAACTTTCGCCTTTATGGAAGCTGAAGGGGCAATTCAATATTTTTGCAATTCAGTCACCCAAACTGCTGCATGTATGACAGACCAATGGACAGGAGCTGAGCATTAAGAAAAAAAGTGGGAGAGCTCCTTTTTTAGGTGGTTTCCACTTATTTTCTTGCCAATTCTTCCTTCCTCACTGCCCAAATGTGCAGACTGCACCGTCCAGACAGATGCTTCTCGTGTGCTAGCAGCCTCTCTTGGAAAGAACCAGAACTCTTCTGGGAAATGAGCTCTGGGAAAAAACAAACCAAGAATCCACCTAGATACCTTACCCCAGCCAAGTCTCTTGGATTAACTAGAGTTAAATAGAATGTTTTCAACAAATGCACAGGGGGCCCATGCACCTATAGGATCTCAACCTGCTCGACTTTCAAGTTCCAAAGACTCAGCTTCAGCTGCACACACACCTACTTATTGCACACATGGCTTCAGGCTGATTGATGGACTCTTCCTGAGACCAGCACACTGACCTGAGGGCAAGGCCCCGAAACCTCCTCTCTGTGCCCCCAGTTCTCATCTGCCCCCCACTCCAGGTGGAGCTCAGACCATCCCCTCACTGAATTCCACATTACGTTTGAGTGAGCAAAGTAGAACGAGCATCCCCCCTTTACAGGCTTTCTGTAGCTTTTGTCAAGAAGGATTTAAAGTACAAAGGGAGCAATAAGTTTGATCTTTAAAGGTGGACACAGGACAACGGTACGCAATTCAACTTTGAAGATTTTCATTGCAGGTTTGGGAAAATGCTCTTTTCTGCAACCTGCCCCTGCAGGTGGCTGACAGGCGTGGAGGCGAGGGAGGGGGTGGGACAGCGAGAAGGGGAGAAGGAGACACAGGGTGGGGAGCCGGGTTTCAAAGCAGGAGTTTTTGCTAGACTGTAATAGCAGTGGATGGGACCTGAGTTAGTTGCATGACAGCTGCAAATCAACAGATCAACAGCCGATTTGAAATCAGGAATGCTTGAAATTTAAAAAAGAAAATGTCAGGCAATCTGGCAGTATTTGCCTTCTCATGTATAGCACTAACACTGCTCTGAAAAGGTCACTTTGGGTTTCAGATACCAGGTTGTGTGTGACGATTTCTCAGCACAAATACCACGGTGTTCCCATCGTACAGTATTTTTGAGACTGTTTTGTCTCCAGTGTGGTGGAAAGGGACCAAATTCACTCCCTTTGACAGCTGGGTTGCCCCCTCAGCCTCTGAACTGTCAACCTAGGACTTTCCTTCAGCATCAGACACTGTGACACGTTACACTATCACACCAAGTCTTGGGAGAAGATTCGCCACCTCACCTCTGGTGAGAACAGGAGTGGGCACAAGGATCCCAACTCCGTGAGCCTCAACTGCTTCCTTCCTCGTAACATCCCCCCTCCTATTTCTGGGAAAAGGGCTGCCTGAAGGGACTGGGGAAGCTGTGTGCTCCTCCACTGGCTTCATGAACTGGGCCAGATGGAGACACAGAGTAGCTGTTTCCATCACTGACCCAGCAGAGAGGTCCAGGATGGGCCACTGCCATGGGGGAGGGCACTGGGCTTGGAGCTGATGATGCCTTCTGGCCTACTGGCTCTCCAGATCACCAGGAAGAGCCATAGATGTGCTTGGTGGGGGGCAAGTCCCTTCACTTCTCCAGATGGAAGGTGTCTATGGACAAAATGAGAACAGATTCCTTAAGAGTCTCATCAATGTGGAGAGTAGGCATGTGTGGCACATGTGCATTTTCTACCCGGTTATGGTGATGACACACTCTGGAATCTATCCATGAACCATCAAGTAAGAAATATTTGGACTAGATGCCAGCTCCGTGACCCCACATAAAGATACAACTCCACAGATGTGAGGTGGAGGCGGGGAAGAAGTCACCAGGGAGCTGCAAACCACGATGCTTAGACGTGGGCTGACAGGCCACCCCCTGACCTCCTGCGCACTGAGCGGGGGACGAGCTGAGTTCCCACAAGACTGAGTGCTGCACACTCAACCCTTGAGAATTTGAGTTCAGCAGCTCTCCTTGTCCCACTCCGTCACTGACTCAGTAATCAAAAGCTGATGTGACCTCCCTTCTTTTGGGGTTTCACCTCCTTCACTCTGGCAGAGCTGGTGGCATCCCTGCAAATGCAAAAGCTAGAGCGTTTGCAAGTGAAACTACAAGGGGCATGCAGGAAGCTGTGTAGTTGTGTCGAGGCAAGCATGAAAAAATAAGAAGAACAGAGGTCCTTCCGGGTAATTACAATTTTTATTGATACATAATTATGCATATTTGTGGGGTACATGTGATATTTTGATACATGCATACAATGTGCAATGATCAAATCATGGTATTTAAGGTATCCATCACCTCAAACATTGATCATTTCTTTGTGTTGTGAACATTTCCAATTTCTTCTAGCTATTTTGAAATATACAATATATTATGGTTAACTATAGTCACCCTGGTGTGGTATCAAACACTAGGACTTAGTCCTTTTATCTAACTATATGTTTGTACCAATTAATCAACCTCTCTTCATCCCCTGCCCACGCTTTAGTAACTATCATTCTACTCTCTCTCTCTCTCCATGAGATCAATCTTTTTTTTATTTTAGCTCTGACATATGAATGAGTGATATTTGTCTTTCTGTGCCTGGCTTATTTCACTCGACATAATGACCTCCAGTTTCATCCATTTTGCTGCAAGCGACAGGATTTCATTATTATGGCTGAATAGTATTCCATTGGTATATGTACATTTTCTTCATCCATTCATTTGGTGATGGGCACTCAGGCTGATTCCACATCTTGGCTATCGTGAATAGCACTGCAATAAGCATGTTGGTGCAGGTATCCCTGTAATATAATGATTTCCCTTCCTTTGAATAAATACCCAGTAGTGGGATTGCTGGGTTGTATGGTGGTTCTATTTTTATAGTTTTTTGAGAAGCCTCCATACTATTTTCCAGAACGGCTGTACTAATTTACATTCCCACCAACAGTGTATAAAAGTTCCTTCTGGGTAGTTGTTAGAACACTGGCAGTGGGTTTAAATCCTGGAAAGGTAAATTGACTAAAGCAACCAAAATTATCAAATATCTATACATAGGAAGTTACACTGACACCAATTTTGGGAAGCCCTTTAGTCATCCTGGTTTTTGAAATGGTCTCTAACTTGAGAGATTCAGACATGAACTATGAAGTATAACTGAAAGAAAATGTTTCATGAACCAAAGAGAAGGAAAACATGCTGTTTGGAGTCTGTGCTAGTGTCTTCCTCAACACATATTTTTCTTCATTTTCAGGAGCAAGATCCTGATTTTTAGCTGGTCATATTGTTGCTCAGCTAAAATACCCTTCCCCATCCTTCAATGCAGTTGGAGCTGGGTGTAGCCACATGACAAAGTTAAGGCCAATGAGATGTAAGCAGAAATACTGTATAAGAGGTATGGGAAAATATTTTTGTGACAGATCACACCATCTTTCTCTTCCTCCATCCTCACTGTTTGATACTTCATGTGATGGATGGAGCTCTAGCAGCCACCTTGTACCATAAAGATGAAATTCACACTCTGTGGAGCCGAAAGGTGCCTGAGTCCCTAACAACTCTGTGGAGAGACTATTAGCTCTGGACTGCCTAACCCCAGACTCCTGTAACAGAATTGCAAGAAATAAACCTCTGTTGCATAAAGCACTATATCTTGAGATTTTCTGGCAAATGAACCTGATCTAATCCTAATTTGCCCAGAATCAGATAAACCTGTGTTCAAATCTCATTTATGCCACTTACTGGTAGACAGTCTTGGACAACTTATTTAATCCCTTTGTTATAGGGCTATTGTGAAGGCAAATGAGACTGCCTCTACGAAGTGACTAGCATGGTGTCTGGAACCAGGTAAGCACTCAGCAAACATGCCATTTCCTCTTTTCCAGCCAAGTCTCAAGTCAACAGTGATACTCAGTCAACAACCTTCTCAGACCAAGCCCCATCCCAGGAGCTGAGGGATACTCTGATGAGTCCAACAGTCTTGTCCTAGAGAAGGTTACTGCCTGGTGGATATCAGCACAGGACTGGGAGGCCAATAGCTGATTTGCTGGATTCTGATGAAGTCCTAAGGCTTATTATCTTAAGGAGCTCACAGCCAAGGCTCTTAATTCTTGTGAAGGTTTAACGTAAGGCCTAAGCAAGGTTGCATGGGACCTTGACGCTTGCTATTCAAATCTGGGCCTAGTGTGTGAAGGATATAAAGCCATACATCCTCGCATTTCTGGAGACAAAAGGCCCTAATTCCCCAGGCTGTTTCACATTCATTTTATAGTGTGTGTCCAAACGAAACTAAACCACCTGGACATTTGGCTGCAAGCTAACCGTCCAAATGGTTGTTATTTTTGGATGAAACATTACTTGCGTAAAATTTCGCTGTTCAACTGGCTGTGAGGACAGGCACGCTTAGCCTCCGACAGAGAAGGCATCCAGCCCTCCGGGCCCAGGTGAGAAGTGAGCAGTGCCCTTGTGACAGCCTCCCCCTGTGCTTTCTCCCGAGATACGTGGATAGACGTCTATCCTGCTACATATCGCTGTGTGACAAAGGGCTTTGCACTTCATGAGACGCCCTTGGAACCCAGCAGCCCAGCGACTCTGATGAGAGCACCTCCAGGCCATCACTGTGTGTTTATGGTGATAAGGTGTTTCTCCGTGTCACTGCTACCGGCAATGTAAACAGCAAGCACGTGCCCACGCTCTCCGGTATACATGGCACTTTCCTGTGAGTCACCCCATTTGACCTTCACCATCATGCCAGGACCCTGTGGCCTAAGGGGAAGCTGTGATTCCCAATCTGCTGAAGGACGACTACTTTTCCCATGACCCTCAGTTAGAACAGGGATGAGGACTTGCATCTAGGCCCCCACACTATAAATCCGCCACTTGGTTCCTTTTCCTAGGATTCTAGTCTGCTCTTTGAACAGCACTGTCTTCCAAGGGCCCAAAGGCCATAGCTCAGAGAAAGGAATGAGCTCATCCCCAGAGTCCCTGCCCAGATATGGGTACCACCAGGCACCTCTTGGTGACGATGGCTGGAGCAGTCCTCCCCGTGTCGCTGGCAGGTAAGCGCACCCAGGGTAAACCGGGCTTGTTTTCCTTCTTTCTTCTTTACTTGGGCTGGCTATCTGAGGTGCTCAGGTAAGTTGTACCATCAGTGCCCAGGTGTCCCTAAGTCCTCCCCACTAAGTGAGGACAGGAATTACAGTAGTCCCCTCTTAATCAGGGGGATCCATTCCAAGACCCCCAGTGGATGCTTGAGATCTCAGACAGTACTGAACCCTGTATACGCTATGTGTTTTCCTATACATACATAACTAGGAAAAAGTTTAATTTACAAATGAGGCACAGTAAGAGACCAACAATAGTAACTAATTATAAAACAGACCAATTATAACAATATGCCAGCATCGCTACGCCTGTGCTCTGGGGCCATTGGGAAGTAAAATAATCGCTCCTGAATACAAGCACTGTGACGCCATTCAGTCCAGCTGGTGACAGAGATGGCCACGAAGTGACTCACGGGTGGGGAGCACAGACAGTGTGGATACACCAGACAAAGGAGGACTCCTTCCCTGGGTGGGATGGAGCAGGACAGCGTGAAAGCTCATCAGGCTACTCAGAATGGTACACGATTTAAAACTTATGAAGTGTTTATTTCTGGAATTTTCCATTTAATATTTTCAGACTATGGTTGACTGTAGGTAACTGAAACCATGGAAAGAAAAACCGTGCGTAAGGGAGAACTACTGTACTACTCTCTTCTCCTAACTGAACCACTTGCTTTCCAGATACAATGTTTTAGTGATGATAGTGGGTAGCACCAACATCTCTCACCCAGAGACCCCTTCACCAAAGAGGAAGAAACAGGACCAACTAGATTTCACTGAACACATACCCGGGGCAGGTTCCACACTACATGCTTCATACGCTTTACCCGACTCCGTCAGTTGCTGAGCTCTGCGGAGGAAAGGCAATGTCAAATCCCAACGCCAAACTCTGGGAGCATTCTAAGAATTCTAGGCCGCCAGATAGTAATAATAGAAGTAATAATATCATACTTAGTATCTGCTGAATGTGTATGGGTACCATGCACTTGGGCTAAGTATGTCACAAGCCACATCTCATTTAATCCTCACTTACTGCAATGGTGCAAGATATTCTGACAAATAAGGAAGTCAAGTCAAGACACCTGATGCTGGAATCTTCTCTGCCATGTGCCTCACTGGCACCTCCAACTCAACGTGCCCCGCTCTCCCTTGCCTGTGGGACACAAGCACACAGGCATGTCTGTGGGGCATGCCTGTGGGAGAATGGGGGTGGAGATGAGGTGTGTGCACTGGCTGGGGTGGGGCCTGGGGAGAAGCAGCGTCAGGATCTCCATGGATGGCAGCACCCACCTGGTCTCAGGTGGGAGCAGGGGAGGTGGCAGGGCAAGCCCTCGAGTGACAGTGATGAAGCGTGGGGCTCAGCTTGCTGTGGATTTGGGTGACCCTTTTTACCTTCCATGTTTTTCATGCTTTGTAGAAGGGTTTACAGCAGACTGTCTCTACTCTGGTTTCAAACCTGTAAGCACATGTGCCTGGCACGCTCACCTGCCCGGGCCCCACTGAGTTCTGCACTGGGGCTTTGCATACTTTATTTCTCCACTGGTCCCAGAAAGGATCTGCTGAAGCTCAACCATTCAAGGAAGCTTCACTCTATTAATACATAGAACTGATCAGCAAAGATCCGTGCCCTAGAATTGCAAAGGGCACTCAGAATCACACATAATCTTAGTGCTGGCAAGGGAATTTTAGAACATCTAGTTCGATTCCCTCATTGTGAAGAAATGAAACTGAGACCCAGAGAAACAAGGTTCATCAAATTCAGATTCCCTGGTTCCCTGTCCAGAGGCTTCCTCCTCTCCCAAAGGGCAATCCAAGAGCTTGTGGGTAGTGAACGAAAGTTTATGTCCCAGATGTCCTTGGATACAGCAGGAGACGACTGCACATGAGAAAGCAGCTTCCCCTCCAAAACTGTCCACACCCAGGAGCTCCAATTCGGATACATAAAGAACAAAATCTCTGACAAAATGGTGGCGTTCCCTGCCAGATGGATACCATCAGGCCTGTTCAGTGGCTTCTAGGACTGGAACATTCTTCTTTACTGCTAGAATTTCAGGTGGAGGCACCTGCTATGCAGTATTTCAAGAAATGCTATTAATAGTCTTAAAACTCATTAAATATCATCTACAAGATGGCTCAGTGCATACAAATCACTTTTTGGTGTGCTAGATCAACTTAGAAATTCAGTTGTTGAAAACAGCATTCTAAGGCCGCTTCAATCCAAGAGGGTAGCACTAGGATACCACCTATGAGAAAAAAAAAAATTAACCCCATCCAAGGTGCCTGACACAGATGATGGTGCCAGATCACAAAGCAGGGTCCAGGTACGCACTGTGAAGGCAGCCAGACTGTTGCACCCAGGACCACTTAAAGCCACTCTTCCCTTGCCTCCAATAAATGGTTGGGAAGATGGCTCCCAAGGAGGAAAGGTATCTAAGACTTACAATCGGCTTTGAAGATGATCGTGAATCCCACCCCATCTGCAAACATACGCTCCTCTAAAAATAAGCCCCATCATAATTTTTACTGGCGATAATATTAGCAAACATGAGTGCTTACTATGTGCTAATTGCTATAATAGGCATTTAACATGCATTTTCTCATCTACTCTTCACATAGCCTTCTGATATGGGTACTGCCATTATCCTCCATTTAAAGAGGTAGGAATTAAGGTTTAGAGGTTAAATAACTTGTCCAATTAGTAAGTAGCAGAGCTAGGAGGAGACCTCAGTCTGTCTAACCCCAGGGCCTGGTTCATAACCACACTGCCCCATGCTTTCCAACAGAACATCAGAGTACTTTTGAGATCCTTGCAAACAACTCATGAAACTGTTGAGAAGATAAGGTCTCAGACCGAGGGTTACTTTTTTAAGAGTGGAAAGCAGAACTGCAAGATTAGCATGGAGAAAAAGGCATTAATTCCTTAAAACTTTCAATATTTTAAGAAATAGAAGACTATTCAGCTGGTATCAGACCCAGGAAGGAATCAGAGAAAAATTAATCTCCAGCTATTTCCATACTCTATAAGGGAAAGAAGAAAATACTGCAGTGTAGGCTAAAAAGCACTTAAAAACAATTAATTATGCTACTTCAACAGTACAAGGAAGAAAAGGTTACTTCAACTGTTAGATCTTTAAAAATTAAAAATCTAAATAGAATATTTTATATACCTTTTTAAAGATGTACTATAAAATATTACAAGACAATAGTAGCTATTAAAAATAAATCACTTAGTATTTTCCACTAAAAAATTCTAATTTGTGGTGTTACTTTATTTGCAAGGAAAACCAAAATTACGGGGGTTATACAAGCACTTTAAGAAAGAAACACAGACAAAATAAGATACTGCAATAAACTGGCTACACTCACTTAAATTTCAAGGTGGGCTGCATCCTAATGACACATCATGAGGGAGATGAAGATGTAACAATTAAATCCAGCTAATCAGAGGACATGAATATTTCAGCACACACTAAATACTGATGTGATCCCTGAGGCAGAAACTCCCACAGAGAATTACATGAACATGAGTAAAAGAGTTCTCTGACAAGGCCTGCATTGTTCATAAATTTTTATATTGATCCAATTTAGCAGGTATTGAATTCCCCCTTCTAGAGAAACCAAGTACCTTTAATGGCGAAACAGTCAATAAACTTTGCAGATCAGAAAAGGCCGGAGCATTTTTACAGCAATGGTTGAAGTGCTTTCAAAAGACCCTCTTTTTTACTGCATTAAGGACAATGTTTTTTCTTTGGGAAAGCAACTGAAGGTTTACGTTTGAGTGTGTGTACGTGTGTGCATACATATATACACACACATATATATATTTATTCACATGGGCTTTATACAAAACTCAAGGCACATGCTTTCAGACTTTTAATTAAAAGCACAGGAGACAGCCAAGATGTCGACTATTAGATATTCAATACAGTCATTTGTAAATGCATCCCCAACGTTTTAAGATACTTTAACGTGCCTTATTTCATTTAAAGAAAATCACTTTACAAATGCCTGGTGCCACGACATGCTCCTATTTCCGGGAAGGCATGGGCGGGCAGGCCCGGGCTCGTCCTGTCTCACTACAGGGCTGCGGACTGATGGGCCATGTCACTGCTCACTGGGACATCTAAGCCAAAGCACCGGGAAGGGGCTGAGGAGACACATTTCAAATCTGCTCAGTGTTTTCTCCCTGATGGGGTCCTGCTGATTGCTTCAGAGAACAGTGTGTTTAGACAGAAAGAAGAAAAGGCTTTAGATTTGAATCTTACCTCCTTTGCAACTCACTCTAACCCAGTCAACCCAAGGCCCAACCTGGATCACCCTGTTTCCAGAAAAGGAAGCCAATCGGAAAGACACTAGAGTGAAAGAAAACAATGGGCGAGGGGTACTGGGGTGTAGTTTAGTGGTTAAGGACACAAGCTTTGTCAAAAAGCGAAAACAAACAAAACATCCTGGACTTGAGTGCCTGTTCAGCCTTGGGTAACTTGTTTAACTTTTCCAAGTCTCAGTCTACTTACTCATAAAATGGGAGCAATACCCACCCATTCAGAGTTGTGAGGATTAAATAAAATACTGCAGGTAAATCACTTAACCACAATGTCAGCTGTCAGAGTGTTAGCCACAATGAACTAAATTGCCACCTTAATTATCATGATTATCTTGTCACCATTTCTGCCTGCTAAAAAGTAGCAAAATAAAATTGAGCTTCAAAAGCAGTGGTGGGTTACTATCCTATCTCCTTGTTTACACAAGCTCTGATTAAGCAATCAGAACGACGCTTCACACCGGGGCCTAGATCACATTAATCACAGTAATCTATACTTTGCCTTTCAACATGTGTAATTGAATCAGCAGCTCCCTGCACACCGGCTGGGCCAGCAGGTAAGCAGGCAAACACGTTCATCCTAAACAGCCTGGAAACCGGAGTAGCCTCAGGCCCAGTCTGCAAGCCCCCTGCCCCAGTGCCATTCAGGTAAGAGCCAATCAAGATCCAAGTGGAACCTGTGTAGTGACATAGTGATCCCAAAATGAATTTCCATAAAAATATATGTCAGTGGTAATAAGAGAAGACAAAAGAATTTATTGTAAGCAAGGATGTGCACAAAGATCTGTTCATAACAGTGAAAGAACAAAAACATAATAAATGGTATGACAGGCATAGAATACTAGTTGTCAGCAAAATAGAGAAATTATATATATATATATACACACACACACACACACACACACGCACATAAACTTAACTTGGTAATAATTATTCCCATAAGTAAGGCTCATTTCCTGAATTCTTTCAGGTTGATTTCCACCTGCTCCCCACAGACCACCCATTCTCCCCCGCCTGCTTTCTATCCCTTTACTCCTCTTTATTTTTCCTAACACTTATATCGTGACCTGACATTGTATCATAATGGTTGTTTTGCTGACTTGCTGCCCCCATGAGAGTGTGAGTTCCAAGATACCAAGAAGCTGGGGAAACACCTTGCAAATAGGATGAACTGTACCTGGCACATGGTAGAACTTCAAGACAATATTTGTTGAATGGCTAAATTTAGAAAATACAGATAAAAGAACTTATATTATCCTTACCCCCCCAACTAGAGATCCTATCACCTACAAATTTCTGCCAGACATTTTTCTGTGTGTAAATATAATAGCTTATATGAAACAATATGTCTAATATAGTACTATTTTTGGCTAAAATATAGCCAAAAAGAACTAGAAAGAGCTAGAAAGAACTCTGGAAAAGCATGTACCAAAATGTTAACAGCATCCTCAGGTTATCTCTGTGTAGTGTGATTATAGATCTTTTTCTTTATGTTTATTGTATTTTCTTCTATAATGAACATATGTTAGTATTATACAGTTTTTCAAGTGTTTTCTTGGCCCCATTTACAAAGTATTATGGAGAATACCAGTAAGTAGAATATGTATTCCTTGCCCTCAACAAGTTCCCAGTGTATTCAGGGAGATAAAACAAGGATTTTCAGGATCTGGGAGTTGGAAAGATCATTAGCTATCCTCTTATCCAACAGTCCAGCCAGAATCAGAATCTTGCCTACAGTGTAGCCCATAGGTGGTCACTATGTCTATGCGATAAAAAGCTCAGCAACTCCTCAGACAGCCAAGCCTGCTCACTGTTGGACAGCTACAATCATTTGCAAATTTTACCTTACGTGGAGCCTCTGAAATCGCCTCCTTATAACTCCATCGTCTAGCTCCACAAGCAAGACAAAACCAACTCTCTGCTATACTTCACACTCTCCAAAGAATCTGCTGTATCAATGCTGTGAATCTAAGTCATCAAATCTCCAGAACAATCCTCCATCCCCCAGGATGTCAATGTTCCTTTTGGTAAATGGTACCCATGATCAAGCACAGCACTCCAGATGAATTCTGCCCAGCGCATTTCCTGCGTGCCTGCCAGTCGCTTTACAAGATTTTCATGGAATTCTTACAGTAACCCTTGAGAGGCATTATGGCAACCTCATTTCACAGAGCAGGAAACTGAGGCACAGTTTTCTAGCACTTGAAATCACAAAACCTCCAACCTGACCTCGCATTCACCATGGGTCACACATTTTGTGATCAAATATCTGGTGTGGGCCAAGGGAGAGAGTCTGAAGAGTCAGGACTGCAGACTTGGATGGTGCCCAGCACCAGATGGTTTACAGCAGTGCTGCTCAAACTGGAGAGGCCACTGGTACCAGAAGGGAGTTCCAGTGAGATGCTCTGTACTTGCTTTGACAGTGCCTGGCGTAGGAGGGAAGAAGTTACTGTGCAGGTCAAGGCGGCCTGAACGCCGTGGCCAAACAAGGGATGTTCTACCCAAAGGACCCAGCTCCATGCAAGTAAGCCATGCACCCACCAAAGCTGGTGCACACCCCTGACCCTGCCCCATCTGCCAGGGCCAGCCTGGCCAGGTCCTGCGAGGATTTGCAATCCCTTGCCAAATCGCAGAACTGCAGATAAAAGCTACAACACAATGCAAATGAGCCACAGGCCAGAATGAAAGCCTGTGGTCTGAGTCTAGCTTGATGGCATTCCAGCTCCTTTCCAGTAACGAGCTGCCTCTCCCACACAAGTCGCCTATCCTCCCACTTGGTGTCTAGAAACTACAACATAATAGTAATTTGGACAGGTATGTAACAGCTCAGCATTATTTTAATACACAAAGCCTCCCTGTTTTTCCCCCTACCTACAAGGAACACAAACATTTTATCACATATTGCCTCGCCAGTTTTCTTTCTTACAAATGGATTTATTCCCTCTTTCCTGCCCTCTTCATTTCACAGGCTAGTTTGGAAATTCATGAAGTGCAGCAAGGGCAGTGGCGAAACTCAGATCGCAGATGGGAAAGCTAAGGACAACGTGCTCATCGTCACCCTTCAGCTGTTGCGGGGACTCTGTGACACTCTGAAAGAGCAGCAGAAAGAATAGAGGGGGCCCGCACTGGTGGGCCGATTAAAGAAATGTTCCTTTGGGCACATACATTTATCGGGTGTTCCTGACTTTCTCTAAATGGTAGGAGCCTCCAATGGGGGCGATGGGGTCTCCTCCATCCTGCAACCACCCAACAAAGCCACACATGGTTCCAGACCGAACTCAATGACAGTAGCAGAGAGAGACGGTTTGGTTGCTCCAGGAGGTGGGGAGCTTTCAGGTAATCACACACAGCACAGGGCCTCCTGGAAGTGAGGCTTCTTTCATCACACGTCATTGGGAATGCCACTGCTTTCTTCCCATCACACAGGTTCATTTGCAAACTAAATTTCTTTTGTGCTTATAAGGGAGGTGGGGGAAGAGGGCTGCATATTTTCCCAAGCTCAAGAAGCCCAGCCTAATCATTAGTTCAAACATGCCACAGCAGAAAGGGTGACATCTAATCCTTGGTTTTCTTGCCATGTCTACCATCCCTCCCACCTGCTTGTATACACAGCACTAGAATGCAAACAGAAAGACTCCCGCAAGCTGCCTTATTTATTTTCCTGAAAGCGGAAAGTAGGTAAGCAAAAAAAAAAAAACTATTAAAGAATCCCAGGCTGTTTAAGAATGAAACACTTCCAACCCAGATAAAAATGTCAAAGGAAAGCCAAAGCCTGGCAGTGACTAGAAATACTGCCATTTCAACAATACAAAAACCAAAGTTTACCCAAACTATTACAGCTAAGCCTCAGGCACGGGACTAAGCACAGGGGGAAAGTGCTGAGCAAACTTCACTCTGATATTCACGTGGACTCTCCTTAGGGCCCCAAATGAGTTACTCTGTGAGGTCAAAATTCTGACATGTTAATCATGGAACAGCTTCGGTGATAATACAGTTTAAATACAAACATCGCTCTGAGACGGATAAACGATCATAAGATCTGAAGACTCTGCAAGAGTCTTCCCATCAATCTCAATTCAGGGCATCATTTATTAAAAATGCCAAGCTTAGCTCTGGGCTCCCAGAAAAATACCACAGATCTGAAATTGGCGTATTTAACTCAGAGGAGAGGAGGATGATGGCAAATGAGCACTAGCCGATACGCATATGATGGACTCTTGCGCCGAGGGGATGCACCAGAGTACACAGCAAGAGATCATGGGTTTACATTCCAGCACGAGGGATGCGGGCTTGCTCTAAATGTCTCCCTGATAGCAAAGCTTGTGATGTCTTAGAAGGCCCAGCAATGGCTGTGGAACTACTCTCCCGGAAAACCTTTCCAGACAGGGGCGCGTCTCATCTCTCTGAGATAACGTGGGTGCAGTCCTGTCCGAGAATTTAGTCTGCAGCCTCTTGAAATTCATTCCAGTCTGATGATTCTCTCATTTAACACCAACAGATGCGCTGGGGCAAAAAAGGTGAGTCAACACACAGAGCAATTACGGAGGGCATTTCTTTTCATGTGGCAAAGAAAAGCAGTGTATCCAAGGGAAGCACAGGCACCTCAAAGCTAGCGTTTTTTGCATCTTTCTTTTTTGTTAAATCCTGGCAATTGAGACTCCTAACAGAGCAACACTTTCAGGAGAATGGAATTTGCCCACTTCACTCCCTGATGTGCTTTGGCCGGAGAGCTATGGAATTTACACACCTGCAGGGCTGAGGGCTACCCAGAAAATGACTTAAATAGAACTGGGTATTTATTTAAAGTGATTGATACATAAAGGAACACCTCCCTGACTCCCCAAAATAACAGGCTAGAGTGAAAAAGGTAAAGAGATCCACCACCTTGAATTTGAAATTGACCAGATTTAAACTCTTTAGATTTTTTTAAACAATTTTTTTCTCTGGGCAGAGAAACCTAACCTACAACTACCTCCATCCCCTTTCAATAACCACCTTAAAAGAAACCAAAATTATTCAAAAACTGCCTGTGGTCTGAAGATTTTAAAAATTAACAGTTGAATCTACCTCATTCCAGATATCACATTCTTTTTGGGCAATAGTTTTATGTTCATGAAGAGAAAGTACAACCTTGTCAAATTATTTCCTAGAGAAACACAAGCCTTTGAGGATCCTTGTAAAGAAACAAAGTTATACTGCATTTTCTTTAGTCATTTCACATACCTGGTACAATATTAAACCAAGGGCATGCCACAGCAAACCTGTGTGGAGCTTATATGCAATGTCCATGCTGGCGTCAGCATGGCAACCGGAGAGCCATAAGGAGTTCTTAACTTACATGTGGAGTATTAAGATTTTGCTGAAAATATGCCCTTTCCCACATAAATTCCAGATGTTAAGAGTACCTTCGTATCCATCTAGATCAGTGCTTTATATGATTCTTTTCTTTGAAACCTTCTGAAAAAATTTACTTGCATTTCTTTCCCCTGTTACAATTATGGACAAAGATGTGGATTTATTCACGTACTTAAAAAAAAAAACTTGGGTTTAAAGAAAGATTAGCTACCTTATAGAAATGTTATTAGACTATACAGAATGATAAATCTGTGCTATGAAAGATAATAACGCAAAACAGATCTTGTCTATGGTGAGTTCAAATTCCAGAATGTACCATAGGCACAAAACCCTTGTGGTTAATGGAGTTCTAAATCTCCAAGTTTGGATAGTGGGCACAGGCCATAGGAACCCATGCTTGCCCTCTGTGAACATATATATATTTATTTAATTAAGTCTTCCTAATTGGGAGGGGTTGGAGGCACCAACAGATCTGAGGTGGGGGACGGGAGAGCCAGGCAGGGGCAACAAACTGGTCCACAAGGCTAATTCCACTTTACCCCTAAAGTCTGTAAAGCAAAGACCCCCTGAATTCAGACTAGGACCTGTGGCAAGCAACAGCTCAGGCAGACTTTAGCCCCCATAACATCTAGCAACTCTCCAGCAGACATCCCAGAGAAGCAAGCACTCCACGTAAAGACGGCTAAGCAAACGGAACTCTAAGGCCAGCCCTCTGTGCTTCCCTCCCCCCCCCCCCGCCCCACGCCAGTCCCCAGGCCACTGTGAATGCTTTCCTTCGAGAAATTCTGGAACTCCAAGGGCCTCAGACACCCTTGCCCTCTGCCCCAGGAAGAGAGAAAGAGCAGACTCTGGTTTGCAGTGCTCTTGCTGTTTGATGGGTAAGACGGAAGGAGGGAAAGGGGCAAGAGGAAGGAGTTGAATCCGAAGGGTAGGGGTAAGGAGGAAATAGAATGGATATGCCCTATCCATGGAGGAGGTCATTAATTCTGAAGGAAGCCAAGACACATAGAAGGAGAAAGGAAAATAAAGAAAAGATAATTAAGGAATTAGCATTCTAGTTAGTTACATGATACCATTCAAGATAGTATTTACTCAATTTTACATGTTAAAAAGAAAAAAGAAAAACCATCCCTTTGAAAGACTTCCCTTTGCAGGACTATTCCTGCACCCCAATGTGTCAAAGCCTTCATCTTGCATACTCTCCTGTAATGCCATCCCCACACCCTCTGACCAGCAGGACTGGCCTGGCCGAGCACGCCAAGGAGCCCTCGTGTTTGGATAACTGGGTGGGAGTCATGTTGTGGACTGGGAAACAGTTAGAGGCTGTTCTTGGAGAAAGAATTCTCTGAGACTGGGTCAGCTGCTCAGGTACAGAGCCAAGGGGGTTAATGTCCAAGTTCAGAAACTCTATGTGGGCCACATTCTGGCCATGGGGGGGACACACAAGGGTGGGTTTCTTAAAATGCATCGACTTGTCCTCTTCCCCGTGAGCAGTCAACTTTTGAACTGCTGTGGGAAGACCTGAGAGAAAAATAGAAAGCTCTGCAACCAGGCACTACTGTGCGAGTGTTTGTAGGGAACAATCAGAGGGCTGTCTAGAAAACAAAATGCCTCATTTCTTTAATAGTAGCTATTCAGGCAGCAAGAGGCAATTTAAAGACCAGCCGGCAAAGAGCACGGTTTGGGAGATCGGCATAAATGATACTGTTTCTATTCTGCTCCAGCTTTTATGCATTGCTCAACTTCACTTTGGTTAAATAAAGTGCTTTCTTCTGGCGACAGCAAGTACGTGATACCTCAGCTACAGCTACTATGACAGAATTAGATGGATACACTGCACGTATCTAAACTCCCATGCAAAATTCTTAGAATTCTTAGTAAGATGCACAAACGGTTTTTGTTTTCTTTTTTTGTTTGTTTGTTTAAGTACAAGACCATTGGCAGGTCTGGTCTTAACGGAAAGAAGTAATGTAGTGTCTTAATTTAAAAGAATTTTTGTCTTCTTTATAGCACCTACTTCTTTAAAACAAGGACAAAAGGAGCTATAGGACATAACTGGTTCCTTTATTCCCTTTTTTTTTTTCTCCTTTTCTTCGACAGACTTTAGTTCTACTCCATGGCAGAATCATCCTTCTCTTGAATCACTGGGCAATATACCATTTTCCCACTTCTTCAGGCACATTTCTGAAAATTTCTGATAAACCTTAAATGCATGAGCAGTGGGAAGCTTGCCTGCTTTTTATTTTTGTGCCTGTCATCAAAGTACCTCAGCGTCCAGCCTCTGCTATGCACACCCAACCACTGAGTTCTTATCTGCACCGTGGAAGCTAGTATCTACCTTACCATCTTCCGAGGGTACTGGGGGGAGGAGGGATATCCATGTAAGTGTTGTATGTTCATGAGCATTATAAAAAACTTGTATAATACAGTTCAAGGTAGTATTTGACTTTTATATGTAATTCTCCTTACTTTAGTCCTTAAAATTCATCTCCAACATACTTTATGATGTTTGCCTCTGTTTATAAAGTCTGACAAGAAGTCATGTTAAAGACTGTAGTAACCTCTTTGTGAATGGGATCAGTAGTTGCAGTGTAAGTGAGCAACTCTGATGTGTGTTTTGCTCCCACAAAGGAACCCTCAGGAATACTGATCTCTAAGGCCAAGACTTGAAATCTCAGGTTCAGATTCAGATATTGCAGATGGCCAGCAGTATCGTTAAGCTAATAGGAGTCTTCTAAAGTAAAGAGGGGTGTTTGGCTCCCATACTGGGTCTTCTGCATCTTGAACTAAGACTCCAGTGAAATGCTGGGTCTGTGTGTCCCCAAAGCTTTGGCTTCAAACATGCTGGATGCTCTTCTGAACCATCTCTGTTTTGCAAGGAAATTTGGCCACATCCTAGAAGTTCACTCAGATATCTGCCCTCAGCACAAAACTTCTAATCACAACTGCCCATATCCACAAGGAAGTTCCTAAGGCAAGTTTTGCAGAGCATAATCACAGCATGGCACAAGGTAATTTCCCATCAGACAGGGAGCCATTCTCTTGAACCTAAAGACTAAAGGAGGAAGTACGGAAAATAGAGCTGTTTCATCACTTTGGTACTCATGTGCCTGCATCTCTGCCCTGAAATGTATTAAACTTCAGTTTGACAATTAGCAAAAATGCATAGACAAGCAGAAGGTGGAAACCTCTTTAACTCAGAATATGTAATTGGTGGCTCTGTGTCCCATATAATTTCACAGGTGGTTACTGGGCAGCCCCCAAGAACAGAAGCAACTGTTGGAAAGGAATTCCCCAGAAATTGTGAGGTTTCTTGGTACAAAGAGCTTCAGGGATGTCTGCTTGTCACACCAGGAAGTCCTGGAACTCATCAGCAATTGATCCTATTGCAGGGATCCCCACATAAGGAAGGATCTTCTCTCCCTTCCTTGTCCCATGACCAATCTCCCATGGTTCTAGACCAACCACAGTCCAATGTTTGACCTAGAAAAAATAAAATAGAAAGTCATCCAAATGTTGGCTGACTGACTGCAGGCACTGTGGGAGCCTTGGGAAAGAAAAGTAGTACTGTTTGGGGGCAGGAATCTGTATGAGAAGAGGTGGGACCCTTTTCTCCAACTCTAGGGGAAGAGACCAGAGACACATCAATGATTCATATGTACCAAATGAACATAATTCAGCTAAAACGATCCAGCCACCTGAGTCAATATCGATCAAATCTCACTTGAACATTGAGACAGAATTCAGAGCTGACTGCAAAGTTTTTGTCCAAACAACCACAAAACAATAATCATATGAGGCATCAAACTCACTTCTTAAGGTTAACAGCCTAGGCAAGGTTTTAGAGGTTACAACAGCTATTTAGCTTCTTTAGCAATTCATTTGGATACAGAGTATACTTCATTTTCCCTTCACACTGTATGTGGCCAGCCCCAAGTTGCTATTTCCTGTAGGTTTACAGCTGGGAAATCTTTATTTTGCAATACATTTCTCTTCCCCTTCTAAGTAACTTCATTTGATTAAAAAGGTGTCAGGGCAGCAAATGTGAGATGTTGCTCATTTCCCACCTCTTTTAAACTTTGACATAACCCAGAACAAACCAGGCAATGAGAAAGAAGACCCCACCCATGGCCATCTGTCCATCTTAACACAATTACCTGTGTGCTGGATGTACCATAATTCAGCCAACAGCCAGTTATTAGATGTGTAACCAGTTTTCCTTGTTGTATAATGCTACAGAGAAGAGCCGGGGAACAAATCCCTGGAAACAGATTGTCCAGCCAAAGCTTCTGACTGTAAAACTGCCCCCCACAAGAGCTACTGCAGTGTTACTTCTGCCAGCTGTATCTATTTCACTTTACTCCCACCTATTCTAGATAATCAATGAAATAATTTTTTTTGCCAATTTGATTCCAAAATGACATTCAGTCTTCATTTCTTTAATTATCTGTGGTTAAACTTTTTTCATAAATTTCTTGGACATGTGAATTTGTTTTTTAATTGCCTGTTCATGTTCTTTGCCCATTCAGACAGGATGTTGATTTCTCAGAGTTGAATATGTATTACAGATATTAACCTTTCACTATATATTAAAAATATTCTTTTCCAATGGGCTGTTCATCTTTTAATTTAGATAGCATTTTATAATTATATACTTCACATTTTTATGTCATCTTCATAAAACTTTTCCCTCTGCTTCTTGTTTAGAAAGTCCTTTTTCCACTCCACTCAGATCAGATAGTTACCTACATTTTTTTCAGTGTGATTTTAATTTGGTCATTTTTGAAAATGTCTAATTCACCCGGAATTTCATGGTATACATAAATTACAAATCTAACTTAGCTCTTTTAATGTTTGTCCTAGTACTACTGAATAATTACAGCTAAATTTTTTTACATTATTTTAAATGACAGTATCATAATGTTTAATATTGCATAGTGTAAAATCTCCCCTAATTTTTTAGAAATAATACTTTTGTTATTTGTTCTTCCAGATAAACATAAGGTTATTATGGGCAGCCCCCAAGAACAGAAGCAGCTGTGGCAAAGGTCACTACAAAGACTTTTTTTTTAATCCCATAATGCTCTGCACCAGAACACCACTAAATTTCCCCCCTTCCCCATTCAGTGTAATCACGTATATGGCTGAATCCCATCTAGCAACATGGATACTCCATTTATCAATACTGCTTTTATTTGCAGACGCTCTCTTTACTGTGGACGTAAATTCCCCCAGGACAAACACCGTGTCCCCTTTGCTCTTCAGTGTATTCTATTCCTAGCAGCTAGTACAGTGTACTAGTTCCTGAATGAATGAAGTCAAAGGGACCTAAACACCTTATTTAGTATCTCTAACCCAAGTAACCCTGAACGCACTCGGTGTGTGTAAACTGAGCAAAGGTGTAAGCGCAGGGATTACCAGCCCACAGCGCCCAGCTCATAAGGGACTCCAAGACAGAGACCTTCCTAAATCACTGCAACAGCAACACAAAGGGAAAAAGAAAGTGGAGGCAACACTGGGGGTAGGTTAAGATGAACCAAAATCAAGAGTAGGAACTCACACTTGAGCACTACAGAAACGTGTGTTGAGTGAGTATGTCATTGCCATAGTGAAGTAAAGAGGTCAGAAGACAGCTTTAAAAAGTCCTAGACCCAATGCTAAGAGAGATTTGGGACATTTGGAGATCGACGGCCCAGAGCAGGAGTGGGAAGTCAGAAAAATATCCTAGGTCAAAAAGGTGGGCTAAATCAGTGTTCCTGACCTGTCTTCTTCCCAGCTCTTTCCTGAAGGAACTCAATTATTATAATAAAAATCAACCTGCTGGTGGCCCCTGGAAGCAACTGTGGTGAATTGTGCCCAGACCGCTGGTGCGGTCACCTGCACCAACCCCTAAGGAGCACTTTTTTTGGTCTAACGATTTACTAGTTTTAGGATATATTTACAAAGATGTTTATCATAGCACTGTATTAATGACAAAAACTAAACTAAATGATTAAATACATTAATGCCCATCTACAGGGGAGTGAATGAACAAACTGGTATATCCACACTTTGCGGCTGGGAAAAAGAATGGGACACTAGGGACCCGGAGAGGAAACCACAATATACTATAAGGGTTTTTTGTTGTTATGGTTTTTTTTTTTTTTAATGTTAGGATTAGGCTGTACATACTATGATCTCATTTTTATAAAAATGTTCACCAAATAAATATTTGTGTATTTTTATATGAGCTTAGATTGGTATTGAAAAATAAACACCAAGTTGTTAACACTGGTTAAAGAGGAAGGTGAAAATTTACGGGGAAAGACTGAGTTGGCATTTTCATGGTATACTTCTATACTGTGCGTGTTAGAGTGGGCATGCATAGCTTTTGTACCTAGAAAGTAAAGGCTAATAAATTATTATTCTTGAAAATAAACAGACATGTCAACAAATTTTGAAGAGTGGACATTAACAATGCAAATGTAAAATTATCCGAGAATTATCAAAAGCAGAACAAACAAAATAATGAACCCCATTAAGAACATACTTGAGACAGTCAAGCTTTGATGACTCAAAGCTGGAAAGAGTACTACAATTACTTTTCCTTTGATCTCAGGGACTTATTTATTATGCTTATCTCAAGACAGAGCTAATAGACCCCAATGGTTCTGAAAGGTCCTAAATAGTTCTCAACATTTGGGAATATTCCAGGAAGACTAAGTTAATTTAGCTATTCACAGAGTGGCACATTTGACAGGAAAAACGCAAATGCGATCACTACAGTTAGTGTTTGATTAGCCACTCAAACTGGAGAGCAAGTAGCGACAAATAGATATATAGGATGCTACAGGCACCACAATGTATCTGACTTTGAAAGGCTTGTTCGACTTGCTCAGGAACGTATTTAGGAGGGTGCATAAGATTTGTATGAGGTTGCAAACATGCTGTGGGGTACCCCAGTGGACTCATTAAAGATCAACCACATGATATTCCTTCCAACATACTCCAAAATACATTCAACTTTAAGGAAGAGAGGAAATCATCCCCAACCATCCCTAGCGTACCTTTCATGAATGTTTTTCAACTGGTGGGTCATGATCCATGAATGGGTCTTAAGATAAATTTAGTGTGCTGTGATAGGGCATGGGTCTAGATTCAAAAAAGAAAGAAACACAGAAAAAGCGGAAAAAGAAGTTTGAAAACCATTGCCTTAAATGTTCCCTTCTTTTCTGCATCCTATCTCCTACCTCCCACTCTAATTAGCAGGAAAAATCACTTTCTCTCAAGTCTGGATAGTCACATCCTGTGCCAATTTTCAAGGCACTCATTTTGCCATTTAAGAAAAAGGCAAGTTTAAGTATCCATTAGAAAGTTCGAGAGATGATTCTATTTTCTCCACCTCCCAGCAAGGTGTTTATTATAATGGGTGAGGAGCTCTGCCTTTGGATTTGTCACTGGGAAACAGTTCCTAAGGGCCCTTTTTTCTTGCGCTGTATATTAAAACACCACATGAGAACAAGGGGGACCACAGCAATAAAGTCCAAACGCTGCGATCAGGCTAGCTCCTGTGCACCGTGTGGACAGCCCAGCACCAGCGGCCGAGGTACAGAGGACACACACCCTGCCCCGGCCAGCGAGTGAACCCTCAAATGTGAAAGTTACCTCTTGCAGATGTGCTGCCAGCACACGGGAATCCAAAGACTACTGTTACCAGCAGAATTCTCAGCAGAAAAGACATTTACTATTGAAGCTCTGGCATGTTCCTCAACACACAGGAGTAAAACACTGATCTTAAAATCCTGCAGCTACAGCGAACAGCTCCCTGTGCCCCAGGCCTGTGTGACCAGCTGCCTACCAGCCCTCCGCACCCACGGAAGCACACCCAACACAGCCCACACTCAGCTCGCCTTTCCCTTGCAAGCCAGCCCACCTGCACGTCCACCTTGCTGCACTGTCACCACGGTCAATTAAATGAACAAATAAGGACCAAGAGCCATGTTCTCCGGGGCCTGTTTGCCTAAGCCAGAGACGCCGGTATCCTTTTTGAGTTCTTCCTCCACAGCCCTTACTCTTAGCCATTTCTGTTTATCTCATAAACTCTTAGCAATTTCATTTATCTCATAAACATCCCTGGAACCTGTCCACTCCTCCCAGGCCCATCATCACCATCCTAGCTCAGGGACCACGGCTCACCTGGGTTGTGGCAACAGCGTTTTAACTGGTTTCCTGCCTCCAGCCTTCTCACTAAACTGATCTCCACAGCCAGAGTCAACGCTCTGAAGTGCAATTCTGATGGTATCACCTCTCTTGCTAAAAGAGAAATATACACAAACAACTCTCCAGTGGCTGCCCTTCACCCTGAGGTTGAGTCCAAATTCCTCCATGTGACCTAAGAATACCTCCCCGCCCCATCCTCCTTTAATAAAAGGATTTGTTCTGTAAAATTTGGATTCAGTCAAAACCCCACATTCAAGAATCCAGTAAGGCCACATGTGGCCCCGAAGCCACGGGTTCCCCACCCGAACATGGACACCACTCCCATGTGCCCTCCTCACTGCCATCAAGCATCTATCACACTATCTCGGTGGCCTCGTTTCTTGGGTCTACCTCCAGTAAAGTCTGTAAACTCCTTGAGGACTGGGAGTGTGTCTGACTCATTTCCAACATCAAGCATTGTGCCTGGAGCAAAGCAGGTACTGAAAAACGTATGTTAAAGATTAAAGATCAATCAGCTCCTCTGCAATGGGAACTACAGACAAAGCCAAGCCAGGCATGGGAGGTCACTGTGTGATTTGCACAGTTACACAATGTGGACTTTCAGCAACAGTTAGGAAACCATCCCACCAAATCTCTAAGGTGCACAAGGCTGGAAAATCCAGGACTCGTCAGTCATGCAAAGTCCTTAGCTATATCATCAGAAAGCAAAAAGGAGCATCGAAATCAATGATAGAATTCTGCTCATGATTATAAATGTTACCATAAAGCATATCTTGTCATTAAAACTACTGTATATTAAGAAATTCCACCTCCCTCCCCCAAATCACAACTGCAAAGCTATTAGGTTTCTCCATGGTCCTTTCCATTTTTTATATTCATGTTTGTGTTTTTCTTTAAAAAGCTGTGATCAAAGCATACATATATTGCCAATTTAGTGTTATTTTGCATAGGTTTTCCCAATGGGGTAGATAGTCTTCATATTTGTAGTTTTAATGGCTGAGTAAATGCCATCGAGTTAATACATCATACTTTCTTTAATCATATTTAGGTTGTTTCTAATTTTTACTAATTTAAAATGATGCTGCAACAAACAAAAAATCATTTCTTTTTTTCAAATTAGAAAATAATTTTTTTCTCCTTATCTTAGAAGATTATTTAATTATATGAAAGAACTGGGAAGAATACATACTTGGGACACTGCCCACATGAACAATACTCAAAACAGTGGCTAGTGTAAGTGTGGACAAAAAAAATAGGGCTTGGGGATAAGCACACAAGCCTGGTAGATGGTGAGGAAGGAGCAAGAGAGGAGGCTGCGAGAGGTGGTGGAGATGCCCTGAGAAGGAAGAGAGGCTGCGTGGACGGAGGCTGGACAGGCAGGTGCACGTGGGACACGCTCCCGAAGACACGGGAAAAGCAATTCTGGAGTCACGCGTGGTCCTCAGTTAACTAAGACTCTGCCCTTCAGCTGTCCCCGTTCAGAAACAGGATGTGAAAGTGGCGAGGGGGCCATCTCCATACCTCCGAGAGGGCAGCAGCTTTTCCAGGTGCCAAATTTAGATATAAGAGATAAAAGCCACGAAGGGCAGCAGAGGAGTCTCACCTCTTTCCAATGGTTGGGGAACTGAAACTAAGAAGAGAGAGAGCAAGCGAGGGGAGAAGGGCTCCCCGGGCGGAAGATTTACGAGGGGCAAGTTGGGGAACGTCATCTGAAGGAATGACAGAATATCATCAACCCACTCTGCCCCCGATGAGCGGTTACTCGGCGGTGCTCCCTCCTCACCCCCAAGTCTGGCCCTTGCGGTGACAGCTAAACTTCTGCCAACAGCCAGACTCCTCACTCCGTAGGCTTCCTATAATTAAAATTTGATTCAGCACTCACGTAAATATTATTTCTCACACTACCGTCTTCCATCATTGCTGTGCTAACCTCAACAATTTTCCCCTTCCACTTCCACTGTCAAAGAATAATACAATCCTCCTAAATATCTCATTCGTAATTAACATGTTCTGTTTTCTTTTCCTCCTACCCTACCCTCCTGCCTCCTAACGGAAGGCAAAGGGGATCTGAAGTCTTCCTGCAAACACAGAGCTGTGGTCGAGTGATTATAGGCCTGTTTCTATCTATTCCATTTATTCTATCAAAAAATCTTATAACAATATTTATACATCCTCTAAGAAGCCAGGTTACTGTTAAGGCTTGACTTCAGCAGAGCTTAAACACAAGAGAAGGAAAAATGGCCAACAAGTCATATGTTACCGGTAAAATGCTCTACATCTCATACCAGCCCCCACACCACACTTCTTCCGTGCCTCGCTCAATACCCTACAGAGACCCTTTAAGAACAGTCTGTGCTTTCAGCAGTAACTGACATCCCTGTAAATCCATGTAATGTTCAGAAAATAAATCCAGGGCTCTCTGCAGCCCATACAGCACCATTAATCTCACCAACAGTACCACAGAACGCCCTCCCCACTCCCCTCCCTCCATCTGCTTTAAGTAGGGCAAGTGTTTTACTCATGTTAATTGTTCTGACAGATGAGGATCAACACTGCTTTAATCCATTTGCAGCCTAGCACGGGGAACATTTGTCTTCTCAAATGCTGTTAGAGGCAAGTACACTGGCTGTTAGTAACACGAGAGCTACTTCAGAGCTTTCCTCAGTACTCTGAAGTGACTGGCCCTACTTCCCTTGCAGAGGGAATTCAAGGGAAATTCTTCCCGAAACTGGTTCAAGATTTTTTCGGCTGCCACTGTGGTTGTGTTTTGATCCTTTAAAAACATTAGACAGTAGAATTTTATCAAATTAAGACACACTGGATCAATTTCTATTGATTTCTTTTAAAATGCTAGTGTTTCTTCTCGTTTACCAGTTAGTAATATGCAAGTTCTCTAAGAGACAAATGGATGCAGTTGAATTTTTCGGAAGGATTTTGCTATAAAATTCAACAACCCAATTAGGAACTACATACATTTTCGCAAGGATATACCTAGCACCTATTTAAAACACACAGGAGAGAGCAAGAGCCAAGGCCTGCCATGTTGACAAGAGTATGGGCCTTAGAGATAGGCACACCTGGGTTCAAATCCCAGCTCCACCATTTTTTACCTTCCTGACGAGCTGCTGGGGGTATTTCAAGTATCAAGTGATTTAGCACATTTTCAACATCCAGCCCAAGCCTGTCCCCAGCCAAGGGCTTTGGGGGAGTTCATTTAAACTGTTATACATACTTAAATCTTGGTTCTAAATTGCCTGAAAAAGCAGCTTCATACAATGTGCTAAACACTGCATAGAGATTTCGACTCTCACCCCGGAAGTACAAAGAGGACTCTCATAGAAAACAAATTCAGTGTCCCAAATTTTAGGGGGGTGTTGCTCTTCGCCCTGTCCTCCCTGAGCAGTGTTTACTCATCAGCATCAGACTCCATGGCCCCCTTCTGCTATTCAATACTGAGCCCCCACGTGGTCTTGAATTTACCATTTTCTCATTGCTAATGCTTCTGTTTTATTTTTATTTCAATTCTAGCCTCTGTCTCCCGTCCTTTCATTTTAATAAGCTTATACATTTCAAGCGCTCAGTTCAGTGCTTCCAGATCAGAAATCTAATGAAGAAATATATGGTATGACTCAGATTTATGGAATATACTGCATAGAGAACCCATCTGAAAAATTCACTCATTACACCTATGGGCAGGACTACTGATTTCCACCTCCCGCACCTCACCCCTCAGCTTTCAACCCTGTGCAGGCTGCATTGGTGAGACGGAAATAGATGGACAGAAGAATATTCTCTGAGTTTTGGGACTCTTTCTTCTTTAGCTTCCAGGTAAGGAGGTAACGCATGATCAGCTACTTAACAAAAATTCCTACAGACATGAGAAATGCTTATGCTATAATGCCATTTTTTCCCAAAAAGAATATACATTTGCATATATATTAGGATCTCAACAGTGTAAAAAAGATCAATTTTTTCTCTATAAAATAAAACATATTAAAACATTAATACTAAGTATGTATCTAGATGTGAGACTTCAGGTAATTTTTATTTTAGTATTTTTCTGACTTTCTGAATTTTATGTAATAGTTAAGAATTACATTTTAATCAGAAAGACAAAATAAATTATAATTATGTAAAGTCATTTATGTCCTCCTTATCTCTACTCGGTACCCTGCTTCACAAGTTATCATTTACTCTCCTTACAATTTAATCCAAAAGCATCCAGAAGAGCCAACTCAAAACTTTGAAGAGCCAAAGCTTCAACCACCAAACTGATTAAATCAGATTAATACAGCAGTGCCCTAAAAACTTACATTCATATATTGAGACCAGTACATCTCTGTGTGAACTGACGACACCGTGTAAGGCAATTTAGTCTAAACCCCCAGAAACAGACAATTTACACAATTCTTAAATAGGAATGTTGATGGGAAGCTTCAATTCTCAAGAAGTATTAATAGTTTTCCTGATTCTGCTACTAACAGAATATGTCTGGATGTGCACAAGCCTCTTTAAGACCATATCAGGCAAATTTTAGACCAGCACTATTTGTCAGAACACCACCACCAGCCTTGAAATATACCGATTAGAATTTATTAATAGAAATGGATTCTGGGGAGCTACACTTTTACTGGGACTCAAGAGTCTGGCTGGGCTGTTCTGTTGTTTGTAATCATTGAGGTCAATAATTAGCAAAAAAAAAAAAGATAACAAGTATGAGCTCCAAAGACTTACCTAAACTGATAGCATTCAACAAAAATACCTTGCATCTGTAAGATGGAATATAAATGAGAAATGATGCACGGCAGCCTTAGCTATACTCTGACTGCATCTGCTGTCAGAAGAGTGGGGTCAAATCTGACTCTACTTCCCTGGGCCTCAGTCTTCTCAGCTACAGGATGAGATAACCAACCAGCCCCCATCACCACCCCAGAGGAAGAAGTGAGACGATGTATATGAACCCACGGAAATAGTAACAAAAGACAAACCTCAAACCAAAATGAAGTTCACCCACCTGGATGGCTCCCTTCTTCACATGTAAAAGTCAACAGTTCCAAAACCAAGATTGTGCAAACACAGAAAAAGGAGAGTCAATAATGCCAGCTCCCAGACACTGTGCTGAAGGCTACACAAGTCTCCTTACCCGGGACCGCAGTCCCAGTCTAAGTCCTGAGCCCCCATCCTGCCCAGGCACCGTAGATCTCATTCTCTGTCACCTGCATCATCCACTCATCAGAATCACCTGTTCCTTCCCACCGGCCGAGCCAGGCCCTGCTGCACTAATGCAGTGGAGACACGCTGTGCTTACGACGGCTCGCCGGGGTCAGCTGGAAGCGTCCTCATGTTTGCGAAAGGTAAAGCCACAGCTCTCTTCTTCACTAGGGTTGTTCCTTACCTGTCAATTTAGTTCCTACATTAAGGAGACAACCCCCCCCACACACACCTAATTGAAATGCTTTTAAGGAGTTTTTTATAGTAGAGAAGGAACTGAAGTGCATTAGACACCTTATATAGAATCTCTCCAGTTAGTAATTACCAGATAGCATGCCCAGCTTGGTGTCTGTTCTTCCACTACGGCACTCAAGCCAGGGCCAGAGTTGCTGGGTGGTTAACTGGGCACACATCCTTTGTAACTCATTCCAAATACACATACTGGGTACCTATTGTGAGCCAGGCATTCCGTTAGGTATGAAAGTAAAAGATTAAGACACTCTTCCTACCTTCAAAAGGCAAGACCTCAAAAACTACATGAAGACACTTACATGGAACTATGAAAGCACATGATACCCCCTCCTTTCACATATAACACAGTGAGTTTTGTATTTACATGCCAGTCTCCCTGCCTGATGGTGAGCTCCTAGATTTACGTATTTCCATTGTCTGGCACAAGGCCGGGCACATGCAGCACTAGATACGTGTTTATCCAGTGAGGAAGGGACAGTCTAGATGGCGGGAGGGTGTATACCCAATAGCCATGCTGTTGCGGGAGCCTTGTGCTAAGGCCATCCTGAAGGTCTCACAGACAGCACAGGAGCGTTCAATGCCGTTCCCACTTGAGGTGATTTAGGAAGGTTTTCTTTGAGAGTGGGCACTTGAGCTGAGCGTGGAAGCAGGATCCCAACAGGCAGGAAGCATGAGAGATGGGGAGGGTGTCCTGGCGGGCAGAACTGCTTAGATGGAAGCATGATAAGATTTATACTGGGCCCGTGGCTGCCCGGCGACGGGCCTCACGCAGCTGGGGCTCTGCGTCTCTCGGCGGCCCCGTCTGCTCCTTACGGCTATCGATTGCAAAGGTGAGAGTGTTGCTCTAGCAGCCAAAGCACAGGTTCCTGACACTCCTGAGAGAAGAGCTCAACTAAAACCAGAGAGGTCTGAAAAATTTAAGTGCTCTCTGTGTGTGTGAGAAAGAGAGGGAGAGAGGCGGAGATGTTTTTTCTTTCTATAATAAGCAGCTTCTCTAAATTTCAACTTTTTCAATGTATATGACTTACTTCAAATATTATCTTTTCTTCCTTTAGGTACCAGGTCAGAGAAAATCTGTCACACTACTCTTAAAAACATTCTTTCCTGTCTCAGAAGGAATGTGGAATTGGTGTCAGGGCCTCTGACAGAAACATCATGGCATGTGGTCAGACACCTCCCTCCTCAGGAGGGCCCGGCCTTACCCAAGGGTTCTGGTTCCAAAGCAGCCTGGAAAGAGACTCCAATTAGCTGCCTCAACCCACAACCCAATCTCAGCAGCATCAATAGGAACACTGTACCCAGCACAGAGAAGGGCCAGAGTCTGACCATGCCCAGAACCAGTCAGACATCTGGAGAAGTGTGCAGATCCGAACACCCCATCGTAAGAGCACCACAAGGAAACTGGATTAGTCGAGAGGGACGTGAACTCTCTGGAAACCATGACTAGTGAGGAACGGTGGTCCGAGTTTTCTCTGTTCTGTCTGAAAGGAGGCTGGTGGGGAGAGAAGGGGTAAGGAGACTAGAGGACTGTGACCTATTGGCCCTTTCCACGTGCCCACCACTTTGTCCACCCCCCCACCACAGCCATCTCCACAATTCCCCATGCTGTAGTTCAGTCGTGCAAACGGAAGCCCACGTTAGAGTATCCGCAATCACAAGGTTGGTAAGCAGAATGAATGTCTGACACCAAAATCCATTTTTATCCTCTCCAAAGCTCATTAGAGGAGACAGCTAGTGTTTAATTTTTAAAGTGATCTCAAAAGAACTATAATCTTTTAACCTTAGAATTTGCTCTTATAAGATCGTTGTCCCACTTATTATCACCATCTATTTGTTGAGATGGATCTGGATAGTGTCTACTCTGGTAGAACATAATAGGATAATACAGGTCCCTTAACCTAAAGCTCTTTTTCTATCTAAGATAGTCTAAAAAAGCTACAACATTAGCTTCTAATTCTTTGCCACCCACCCTCCATCCAACTCAACTGGTTTTCCTTAGTGGCCCAAGTATAATTTTTTTTTTTTTTTTTTTTGGTTTGGATTGGTTAGAAAGATGCTAGGCCAACTTATTAATATAAAACTTTATTTTGCTAATTTGTGGAATAGCACACAGTTTCACTCTGTAGCAGTTCAGTTTCTCTAATCCTATAGGAACAGAGATGAACAAGGCTTATTTTTATTAAAAATATGAAAAGAAGTGACAGGCAGGTGTAAGTCAAATGAGTAAGTCTGAAACTGCAAAACATATAACTTCTGTGTAAAATCCTTAGATTCCACTGACAGGTGGGTGCACTAGGCAGCTGACAGCTTCAGCTTCACATCTCCAATTCTAGAATTACCCACCGAAAAAGACAGCAGACCATCTTGACTTTATATAAGGAACTCACGACACATACTATTAATACAGTGAGAGAAGAAAAGAAAAAATTACTCTGAGAACCTCCATTTGTCTACAAACACGAATCTCATCTCTTCCACCTTTTAACCGAAAGGGACAAGAGAGAAAGATTGCAAAGGAACCAGGGGAGCCCATGGGAAAGATCTAGTAACACACAATCCCACGGCATCAGGACACACAAGGCTGCTAACCACGCCGTGTGACAAAGCATCACACCTTCATGAGGAGAGAGCAGGCTGAAGGGGTTGAACTCATCCCAGTTTGGATCCTGACTGTCTAAGCTGCCTCCAGGATGAGGTCCCGATTCCCCAGGTCGTCAGGAGAGTTTAGGTGGTTGGGCTGGGGTCCGTGTGAGCGGGAACAGATTACGCTACGTAGTCAAATCTTACTCAACAAGACAGAAGTCCCAGAGGAAACAACTCTACAGACCTGAAAACTGTGAAGAAAAGTTAATGGCCCCGACCAGCAAAGGAGACACTGACGTCCTCCCTGTGTTCACACGCTTGACTCCTAAGAAGAGTCCACATGCAGAGACCATCTATCTAATTCTAAAAATCCCAGTTATGAGATCCTAAAATTTCTGGACACATGATATCCCAACCCATAGGAGATTAGAAGCAGCAAATTAAAAGGCTAGAGACAGCTACTCAGGTATCAGCAAGAACTGACAGCTGACAGGGAGGTAAGAAAGAGAATCATTATTTTCAAAAGCAAACATATTTAAAAACTCAGCATCGGTCTAGGAGCACTGAGAGGGACTAACAGCTTTACAAATTTCCATCACTCTTGAGTCACTGCCATCCCCAGGCATGCTAAAATAATTTATTACAAGTGTAGGAGAGAAATACGGCTTGGTAGCAGAACATATAAAAGAGATTTAGGAATTCCAGTTCACACTAAGTTCATTATGAATGAAGCATGCCGTGGCTGCCACAGGGCTCTGCAGTCCTAGGACACGGTAACGAGGCTGCTGTATGGGGAGGTGAAGGAGGAGGTCACCCTTCCTTACCCTGTACTAGTCATTTAGCTCATTTCTGGACTCCTTATTTTGAAAAAGAAGAGCAAATATGTGTGTACTCAGTTGAGAGCCACCAAGACCCCAAGGAGATTTGAAAACAGGGAATATAAGATTACTTTTTTTAACTGGAAGGACAGTGAAGGGTGGAGGTGGCAATGCAGAGCCAATGTGTAGAACTGACTGGGAGCTGCTGCTGAGGCAGGGTGGGGTCCCTGGGATTCCAGACCATTCCACACATCTGTGCCGAAGTGTATCCTTGCAACTGTGACTGTGAGCTGAGCACACCTACACCGTATCCCTGGCTCCGTCCTCCAGCCCAGCTTCTCACACGGGGGAAACCCACAGTGTGGGTGGCAGGGTAAGAGCTGGCAGCTGCTTGAAGCCACTGTGCACAGGGCTCAGGGGGCTACAGACACATTTTGTTTGGTTTGCACCATCTCCCTTCCCACCCCCTCATGTGAGCCTGCTTTAAATATGTTTCTGAATTTCTTTAAACAACCTCAACTCAGGCAGCCCAAGGCTTGCATCAGGCATGGTGACAAGGGACTAGAGATGTGGGCAGCCTCCCCCTTGGCTGCTGTCCTCCACAGTTAACATGATGTCCTTTCAATAAAAACAAATAAAACCTCCTCGCCTACTTCCTCTCTTTAACCTGCCATGCCTGGCATTTGAGTAGAGCCTGCGCCAGAGCAAGCAACACTTTCACCCGATGTAAATGCAATTTAAAATATTTTTTTATTTAAGAAACACAGATATGTTAGAGAACAGAGCAAAACACATGTGTACTTTTCATGTATCTATTAGCCCTCAGATACTGAAGCAGTTTCAAGCTTATGTACCCCTTTCAAGGGTCACTGTGGGCTTCACTCCGCTTCTTGAGGGATGGAAATTTCCCATCTTGCTTAATTTTAGGGCCGTGCTTCTCAACCAAGGGCAATCTTGTTCCCTGGGGACATTTGGTAATGTCTGGGGACATTTCTGGTTTTCACAGTGGGAGGTGGGCAGGGGGTGCTACTGGCGTCTACTGGGTAGAGTCCAGGGGTGCTGCTAAAAGTCCTGCAATGCACGGGACAGCCCCATAACAGAGGAGGATCCAGCAGAACCCTGCTTTGGGGGAATTTTTGAGAAGTGCTGGCTTAAAAGACACAGGATACGTTGAGGCTCCTTAACATCGGCCCCAACCAACCATTCCACACTCACTAAACCTTCATCTCCTGCAGTTTCTCCTCCACGCCTCATCTGCCCGTTACCACCAGTCCTTCCACCCTTCGCTCAGGCAACTTGGCCATGCCATCCCTGAGTGTATTAATGCCACAGCCTTTTATCCCTATTCAGTATTGCTTCCTCCTAAAAGCTGACCCCAAGTTCTCCTTGCCAGAATTAGAATGCTTCCTTCTGTGTTCTCATATTTGAAAACTTTAAAAAAAAAAAATCCACCTTGATAGTACCACAAATATGACAACCTTCGCTGTGTGTTGTTCAGTCTTTATTTACACTGTCTCATGTAATTCTGACAACGTTGCTGTGTGACAGGCAACACGAAGTATGTATTAATGGGGTGGCTACAGGCATGGGCTCTGCACCAGAGCACACCTGGACCTGGACTTCTCCGCCACCTCTTACTAGCTCCTCAGTTTCTTCTTAAGAAAATGGGGATAAAAGGGCCCTCATCTCACTGGTGGTTGTGAGGATCAGAGGAGCCCAGGGTATTTCAGGGCTTTGCCAAGAGTCTTTCACGTTCTGGGGCTCCCAAACCTTCTCTAGTAGAAAAGGTTGTAATAAAACACATGTTGTGATGTGAAGGCTGACATACACCCATGACCACAACAGAAAAAGGAAACAGACTTTTATATGTCACAAATGTGAGCCACACCGCGTGACAAACCAGGCTCCTGAACATTCTAGTGCATACTCAGAACAAACTGAGGGACAAGGACCTAACAACAGGAGCATAAGCCTGGTGCGTGGCCCTGCTCCAGGGCGATCCATTACCATTCCGGAGATGCACGCATAGGAGCAAGTAAACCAGGCCTTAAAGGAGCCTCTCATTCCTGGGGTTTTGAAAGGGGAAGTAAAAGGGTCCATGCATTATTTAGAGCTAAGGAGGCAGGAGCCTCAGATGGGAACTGAAATAACCAACACAGCCTGTGTCCGTGTCAGCTCCTCCACCTTGCATGCAAGCCTTGTGGTTGTCTCTGGCAGCCCCATTTTCTACTGTGAATTCATCACAACCATGAGTGGGTATTGTCAAGCTTCACGAAAACACAAAAGCCAGCTGACAAATTAAATTCTTCTCATTGCTTACCAAAAGGAGGTGAAAAAGATTCTAATTATTCTAGCATTGTCATGAAACAGGTAAATAAGAAACACAGAATCACAGTCTGCCATAGAATACCATGCAGTTCGCATTTATTCTGTTCCCAAGGCCAGACACAGTGACTGCGGGGGCATGGTTATAAAGTGTATATTATTTAATAAGCAAATTGGATCAAGAGACTGAAGGCTTTATGTTTTCATATTCATTAAGTAAAAACATATTACAGACAACACAATAGCAAAGAGGAGGAGGGCAAATTAAGGTTGAGAGCACACACACTCCACTCTCCAAAGGGATGGTAGGAAGAGGCCAACCCACGTCCAACCTGGACGCCACCTGGCAGGTGCTCCACACTCATCGTTCATTTAACCATCATGGCAGCCCTGCAAGGCAGGTGCTGCTGACTGTCCTCATCTCACACGTGTGTAGTAACTGAGGCTCAGAGGGGGGTTGTGTGCCCAGGGTCACACAGCTGCTCAGTGGCAGCGCCAAGAATCGAAACATCTGCCTGACTCCAAAGCCTTCTACTTAAGTAGACTCTGAGCTCAACTCACTGTAAAAACAGAGTAAAGAATATCAGAAGCCAGGACTAGAGAGTGTGAATGAGAAATGGATACTAAACAAGGACAAGTAAGTGTGAGAAGGGAAACCCTTGTTTGCGCAACAAGTTTTCTGAACATAAAGCCCAAAGACAGCTTTGCCTCCAAGGAGTCAGGCTTATCTACTGAGCACTGGGAAAAGTAATCACGGTGCAAAGCGCTGCAAAAGCATCCAGTGGGCCAAAGGAAACACCTGAACAGAACCCACATCACCACTTGCCCACTGCTTCACAGGCTTCCCACCAGTGTGCACAAAACTATCCAACGTGTGTACTCTGAGACCAGTGACAGCCACTGCCCTCACCTTGCTGCATACAACCTCTTTGGAAGAGACTGGTGGCTTATACTGTAATCAACAGTCAACTGTCCCCTGGAGGGTGAGGCTCTCGGGTGGGGCTCTGGAGGAGGCACCTACTGTGGACCATGAACCATCCTTCCGATTTCACAGAAAACAGCAGCTTTGACGTGTTAGCCAAATTTTACATTTAAACAGAAGATAATAGCACTTGAAGGACCAGATGCTCAAAGCAGAGCTGGACCACACTGGTTTGTAAAAGTCTGCCCTGTAAGCCCATTTTACAGGCGGCAAAACTGAGTCTGAGAAGTTAACCAGACAGACCATCCAGGATTACTCTGACTTGCTAGAGGCGGAGTCGGACTCAGGTGACCCACGGTCTATCACTATGCCACACTGCTTTACGTTTCCCTTTACAGTCACGCCACACCACAGACAGAATACATGTAAATCGACTGAGCAGATCAAAATAAAAATAGAAGTGAATCAACTGAGCAAACAGGAGGCTGGCTCCAAGTGCTGAGGGAGTGATCACACTCCGGGGAAATCATTGTTTAAGCTTTGAAAAAGGAAGCCTGCTGTGTTCAAGGACAGGGATGGGCACTACCAAATTTAATTTTAAAAGGCTAGTCACTCACTTTTTATTAGCCACAATCTTAATTAAACAACCATCCATAAAGAGGCAGCCCTGCGACCCCCACTACAGGCAGAGCTGTCTCATGTTTCTACGTGAGGACACCCAGGCCTGGTTCTTGGATGCCGTTTACCTAGAGACCCCCATCAGTCCACCCAGGTCCCAGTGGCTAAAGCACCACTCGGGGCCTGTGGCGGCCTGTGGTACCCAGCCTCAATCCCAGCCTAGCCACCTGCAGCCCATCATCCTTCAACCTGGGGTCTTCCATTAGCATCTCATCAGGCTTAACGTGCCTATAAGGTCCCACCATTTCCTGCCTAGACAGCTGCCGTAACAATCCTGGCCAAACCGTAGTTGCAAACTGAACTGCCTCCGTAGCTAACAGGTCAGGTGATAAAACGTGAACGAGCGAGCTGTCTTTTCCTTGCTCTGCAAGGCTGCTCCAAGTCATGAAGGCTTTGGCAAGCCACTTGATCCATTTCCACATGGAGTCAAGAGGTCAATAGGGAAGGATGGTAACAACAAACAGGGGTGACAGGTAATCATGTTTCCCTGGACTGCACGGCAAGGGCACAGTCGCACGGAAAGGGAAGGGCCACATGAATTCTCCAGTGTCAGAGAACTCTGCATGCTGCGCTCCACAGGAGCAGCTTGGGACACTAGGAAGAGAGAGCTCTAGGTTAAAATGAAGAAACGCGCTAAAACCATGGGGGAAATCTTGTTCCTGAGTCACAGCTAAAGAACGTAGAGCTCGTCAGTATTAGCTTTCCCTTCTGCTGATAAAACCAAATATCCTAAGCAACCACAAAACTTACAATGGCAGTGAACAGCAGGAGCTGGTACGATACAGAAATATCTGAAGGTCTGAGACTCACAGCATCTAGAGATGCAAACAGGTTGTACCAAAGGACCTAGGGCAAGGCAAGAGGAAGTGAGGGTGTGCAACACCCTCTGAGCCGATTCCCTTATTTGGGGGGTGGCAGGGGAGAGTCTGCCTCCTTCTGGGAGGCAAAGAAAAACAAATACCCCTCAAGTTTAACGTCTGGTGACACAGCCCCATGCCAATGCACGCTATCTCCCGGGCTAAGAAGAGCAAGTCCTCTCGGGGGTGAGGGAGATGAAGGGGAGGGTGGAGTGGGGTGCCCGTAGGAAGCAGGCATGACTGTCATGGCTGGATCTCAGCAGGAGGCCTGGAGGGCCCATCCTCTCCAGATTACAGAAATCTCTTAAAATGAGCGGAAATCACCACATGCAAAAATGACAATCGCCACCTTTAGCATTCCGCGTTACTCTGCATTCGAATTCCCAAACGTCACTGAGCAGAAGGTGGGAGGCTGTTCACCTGTCTTTGCTCCTGGTTTCTTCCCATCCACTCAAGAAGCAGGAATTTTTCTGAACCTCGGGTTTTATCAGTCTGGACTTTGCTTCTGCCATTCTCTTCTTCTACCCCTCCTAGGTATCATAGGGGGTTCTCTCACTTTTTTAAACATCTCTCTCGCTGGCCACGGCCTACCCAGGAAGGAGCATCGTTGGCCATCCTGGAGAAACAAGGCCTGGAGGCCCTGTCCTGGGCATGATGGCACCGAATCCACAGGGCACCCAGGAGGCCTTCCTACATGCGCCTTCACAGACGGGCTGCAGCCTGCACTGCACAAAGGAAGGGACGGGCAGAGGGGAGAAACAGCACTGCAAGGGAAGCAAAGGTGATAATCGCGGGGCTCCCTGACAGCACAGTGACGCAGGCAGAGGTTCTGAGGCAGAGATTTCCTCCTTACTCTTGGCTACCTTTAGTCTTGAACCATATTTCTGCACATCAGGAAGAACCCAAAGGAAGCAAGTTCACAGGGCTGCAGATGGACAGCTTTATTTTATTTAGTTTTAAGAGAGAAAGCTGCAAGTTTCTTTTTTCTGGGACAGTTAAAGTGACATGATCAGATCATAGAACAGCAATTATCAAAAGCGCAGTCCCCTGGTGGGCCACCATTCCCCGTGAAGGCCAAGGGCCATCACAGCACACAGTCTATTATGCTGGGCCAAGTGCCACATGCCTTCACCTTCACCATGGCATCCAGCCACCGGGCCCTAAAGGGATGCCCACACCTGGGAGTAACCAAAGCCACTAGCTGGAGATGTTCTGACAAGGCCAAACTATTAGATCAAGGCCACCCTTTGAAAACGCCCCTGAGAAGCGCAGTGTAGAAGGCTTTCCCTTCAGGAAAGAACATTCTCTGGACAACTCTGTCATCAGTGTTGATGAACAGTGACAGCCAAGCTACCGGTCTTTCACTAGGAATTTTTTTCCCCTTCTCCTGAACGTGAGATTATATATTCTCTGCTAGAAAACTCATGAATTATGAAAAAACATAAGCAGAAAGTATCACCTATAACCACTGTTTACGATTTGGCACATGTCCTTTGTGTGTGCTTGTACCTGTGGGTTAAAGGCACACATGCGTGGGCTTTGGATCACGTGAGCCAGACAGAATCCTAGCTCTGAAACTAATGGTGTGGTGAGCAATTTAACAATTGAAGTCTTATACATCACTTATCTGTAAAAATGGAAGTCATACTGCCTTCCCTGTAGGTTTGTGAGGACTAAGAAAGATGATATATGCACAGCACACAACACAGTCCAAGCAAGGAAGCACTTGCTAAGTAGCAGCAGTTAGGCCCTGAGTTAGTTTCCTGTTGCTGCTGTAACCAAAGACCACAAATTTGGTTGCTTAAAACCACACACATTTATTATTTTACAGATCTAGGGGTCAGAAGTCTGAAATGGTTCCACTAGACCTAAATCAAGGTGTTGGCAGGGCCAGGCTCCCCAGGGAGTCTCGAGGGGAGAATCTGTTTCCTTACATCTCCTCTAGCTTCTGGGCTGCCAGCATTCCTTGGCCCATGGCCTCGCCTTCCACCTTCCAGGCCAACAGCACAGCATCTTCAAATCTCTCAGGCTCTGACGGTCTGTTTCTATTATCCTATCTCTTTCCTCTGACTCTCGTCTTCCTGCCTCCCTCTCGATGATGCTTTTGATTATACTGGGCCTACCCAGATAATCCGGGACAATATCAGGATTCTTAATCACATATGCCAAGTCCCTGTTACCATGTAAGGTAACATACTCACAAATCCTGGGGATTAGGACATGGGCATCTTGGGGGAGGGGGACATTATTCAACCTACAGAATGCTTTTACTGTATATTAAGCTATTTGAGGATGGTCACATGGATTTGCTGGGAATATTTTCTCCAGTTTGTCTATGTTCTTTCTATAAAAGTAACATATTTGTTGTCAAATCCTATTGATCTATTCTTTTGTCATTTCTCCCACTAATTTTAAGCCTAGAATTCCTTCCATATCTTGTCAGGTTAGTATCTGTGCATGCTTGGGTGTGGGTTTATGTATTTTACTCATTGTTACAAATTCAAACAATGCAGAAATACACAAAGAAAGAATAAAATTTGCCCCCCACTTCCAATTCTGTTTCTCCAAGGAAACCACTGAATAGTTTGGGATTCATTCTTCCAGAGTTTATACTCCTCATTTCTCCAAGGAAACCACTGAATAGCTTGGGATTCATTCTTCCAGAGTTTATACTCCTCATTCACACACGTGTGCATTTCCATTTGTTTATGGGGCCAATTTGCACACTTATGTCTATAGTCCAACTGGGATTTACTTTAGTGAATGCTATACACACACCTAGGAATTCTTCCTCTAATTTTTTTCTAAAGAATGATTAACCAAAGCACCACTTGGGTAATATTTATTATTTTTCTGTAAAAGTGTGTTTTGTGGGCTATTTACCTTTTTTCCAGTTACTCACACCTCTGCAGGCAGCACATTGTAACAAGCAGAACCCAGCAAGTCTCACTTACAGAGTTAGACCTACAGTCTGGTCTCAACCAGACACAAACACTGTCCGCTTAGGTCTGATGTAATTTAGAGCAGCCTCAAACACGTTTCCCATCTCTTCATATGACAGGCAGATGAAACTCCTTTCTAAGCGTCACCACGCCCCTTTAATGCACTCCAATTGCATGTGAGATTTATCACCTGTCTGTGGGCTCTGGGTCCAAGATCACTGGGACTCTGCCAACCTGACAGAGCCGCAGACCTGAGAGAGAAAGGGAATCTTTCTGACATCATCGGAGCATGCTTGGGAGAAATGGGCTGTGACGAAAAGCAGGATTAGAGGGTGCAGAGGACATACAGGGAAGCAGGTCAACAAGCCGTTTCTGCTCTGGGGATGCTTGCTGGCAGCTGAAGACACTTTCATTTCTAAAACTCCTCTGACCACAATATTTCCCTTCTCAAAAATCTCTGGTGGCAGCTCCCTACTGCCTGTGTTCCAAATGCCACCATCTGGCCTTACAGGCCCCCTCGTCTGACCCCTCCTCTCTCTTAGCTCCCTCTGCTCCTCCACTTGTGGGTCAAACTGGTCAAGTCACAGCTGCCTCTCCTTGCCTATGTCTCCCCCTCCAGGGAGCAGGCCATTTTCTCCTCCAGCTACTGAAATCCTATCATCCCTAAAGAGCTGCGCCAAACGACCTCATTCGTGAGACCCCCAGAAGCATCTCAGATGGCAGCCAACTCTTCTTTCCATTCTTATTTGCACCATCCCTTTAGCACATACTGGCTTTCACTGCAGCCATTGTGTATGTGAGTCACCTCTCCTATTGGTGATACACCTGCGGGAGAGATACAGGAAATATCTTCACCTCCCTTGCCCTTCCCAGCACCTAGTGCCAGGTCTTAGAAGCAGCACCGAGTGGATGAATGAGCCTCCTGCCTGGTATCAGCCTCT
>CAUYRT010046755.1:0-26081 GCA_963574885.1 Lepilemur ruficaudatus
AGCACTCTGGGAGGCCGAGGCGGGAGGATCGCTCAAGGTCAGGAGTTTGAGACCAGCCTGAGCAAGAGCGAGACCCCGTCTCTACTAAAAATAGAAAGAAATTAATTGGACAACTAAAAATATATATAGAAAAAAATTAGCTGGGCATGGTGGTGCATGCCTGTAGTCCCAGCTACTCAGAAGGCTGAGGCAGGAGGATTACTTGAGCCCAGGAATTAGAGGTTGCTGTGAGCTAGGCTGATGCCGCAGCACTCTAGCCCTGGCAACAGAGTGAGACTGTCTCAAAAAAAAAAAAAAGAACTTTGTGCTCCTCTTCTCCCCATTTCCTTCTTGGCCCTCATCTTTGGTTAACTGTATGCAACACCCTGTATCTGCACTGCCGCTATGCCCTGCCAGTGTTTTCCTGACGTGTGTAAAACTGGGGAAGATGTGGCACTGCTCCCCAACCACCACCCAGAAAACACAAGCCATCCGTAGCTGAGGCTGGCTGGGGACCTCCCAGGAGTGTCCTGCTCCCTACCACTCTGCTGCTGGGTTGTAAGCCCCTGTACCCCAGCTCTGCTTACCTGCCATGATCCTCTGGGCCTCGTAGGGCTCCATGTAGCCAGCGCTCTCCCCCTTTCCTGCTTTGTTCTTGAGGTCATTCTTGGCATCAAAGGGGTCTGAGTAGTCATCAGCTATGGTCACCTGCAGGGAGGAAGATGACCGGGCAAGTGAGACCACCTGTGGCTTTTTTGTTTCACAGCAATGCTTTGAGCCAAGCCTCAGCTAGATGGGGGGGGGGGCGGGGGGAGTGGCAGGAACAGAGGTGGAGCACGTCCTCAGGGAGCCCACATCTCCTGGGGGGGAGGAATGGGACCCACATACTGGCAGGGCTGCACCCTCTGAGCCCGTGCACAGCCTAGCCCACTCCAGGCAGTGAGGTGGTAACCAAGGGCACGGGGTAGAGGCAACACACTCTATTCTAAGCACAGCGGCAAGAACCTGGAGGGCGGCAAGAACCTGGAGGGCATCTTCGGGGAATGTGGATTGCTCAGTTAATGGAATGGAAGTGGAGGAAAAGTTGGAAACAAAATCGATCGCAGAAACCCTAGAAATGCTGACATGCCCCTCATGCTGGCTGAGGCATGGAAGAGCTTGTCTAGAGACAATTAGCTTGGCGTTCTATTTCCCCAAATCTGGAACACAACCACGCCTTGGGTAATAGGAAAACAATTTGGTGAGATCAACACACTGGATAGGCCCTGATAGGCCAAATGAGAACACAAAGGCAGCCTCAGGGATGGACAGACAGATTGCCAGGGCCCGGAAGGGCTTTGCAAGCAACAAACCCAAAGACCTTCCTACGACACATTGGGAAACTGAGGTCTAGAGCAGGCAGGGACTCCACCGGATCCTCCACCTCCAGGTCTCCTCACTTGTCGGTATTCCAGAGCCCAGCTCCCACCTTCTCCCCAGAGAGAAGTTCCAGGACTAAGAAGGACTGAGTCACTGGGGCATGGGGAAATCCCATGAGAGTATCCAGGATTCTAACATTTTAGAGACAGAGTTCCACATTTTCCCTGGAGAAGGGTAAAAATTCTCAGTTGGAGGCAATGAGCAAACAAGGCAACTGTTCCTCCCACCTCTTACTTTCTAACCCGTGTAAGGGGCACACTTTCCAGAGGGAAAGGACAAGAACCCACCAAGCCCATGCCCCTACCCAAAACCCCTGGCTTCACTACAAACTTGCCAGGTGATGTCCCTCTAGCCTTCATCGGCCAAACGTCTGGCAAAGGTCAATTTCTCCGCCCCCAACCAGGGCCACCCAGCTGCCTCTCATGGGAGGGGGTAGGTGAGCATTACTCTCCACTCTTGGGGTTGCATGAATTGTTATTTAAATTGTGGGTTTAATTAGAAACCACAGGAGCCTGCCCTCTCCCTCCCAGCTCCTGGAATGCAAGGCATTTGAGGGGCCTGCAAACCCCAGGGGAAGGGGAAATACCCTTTGTCTGCTTGGTAAATGGCAGGCGCCCTGGCAGGGTGACTGCCAGCTGCTTGGAATCGGAATGGGAATGGGATGCCTGTGGAGGGGCAGCAGGCAGTAGCTCTGTTACTGGTGTATGACTCTGTCCCCGGTGCATGGCTGGGGCCCAGTGGGAGGCATAGCACAGGGCCACCACTGCTCCCCTAACAAGAGCAGCTTATCTATGAAAGATCTGAGCCTGGAGCACCCAGCAGCCACTACCTACAGCTGTGGGCCAGGCACTGTGTCCCAGTGGGGGCTGCCTCCAGATGATGACATGGTAATGGCAGCCTTTCTTGAGACTCACCGAGCTCAAATGACACCAGGCCAGGGAAAGAAGGGAGTGGGAGAGAGCAATGTCTCTCATTTGATATTTCTACTCTACCATTTGCAGAACACATTAGGGAAAAAATTATACACGTGAGTCACTGTCAAACAGAACAGTTCAGACGCTGGTCAGGTACAGGGTTCTATGTCTCAGAGTTCAAGGGACCAGACGTCCAAATGGAGAAAAATGATGTAGCTGCTGTATATGACATCTAATCTCATTCCTCCCGTCTCAGACTTCCTCACTGTCTCCTTTCAACATGAACATCCTCCATCGATTTTGCAATGAGGAAGGGAACAAGTATTTCTCCAAGAAAACAACATCATGGTTGGGGACTCGCTGGGGGGCAGGAGGGCTGGAAAGGGGGAGTTGGGCTGCAGTCACCATAGTAATCTAGAAATCAGCATTCCAGCTCTTCTCGGAAGTGCTCTGTAATTTGCGAACATGGAGGCTTGCAGGATAAAACCAAATCTTTGTTCACCCTGGGACAGGAGCTCTGGGAGGCATGAGATTCAGCAGGCGCTATCTGTATTTTCTAATTAAAATGAGATCTGAGCTCAGGCTGTCACGGGGCCCCCAGCTGCCTACACTGCTTACTTCCGTTCCAATAAGAATTTACAAATCCTAGAACCAGGAAAAGCCTCTGGTCTCTGCTGACATACGGTTCCAGTTATACCTGCTGACAGTTGAAAATCCTTCCATTTAAAAGGAAAAAAGAAAGTTTAGAATTCTGTTAGTTTAAGAAGCAAATCAGAAGGTTCCTAAAAATGTATATTTAATCAATTTGCTTTCGAATTTCAAAGTGAAGTTGGTGGAGGGAAGGGAATTTGAGGTTTGAGCAACCTGAAACTCAGCAAACACTACACTGAACTGTCTGACCTTAAGCAAAATCATGTCCTAGTTTTGGGAATAAAAATTTAACCAGGTGTTAGGAGAGTTGAACAGGCAGTCAACCTGAGCACCATATGAGGTGCCACAGGCCCCAGCCACCAGGACTGGGCAGTGTGACCACTGTCCAAGTTGCCCAGGGCTCAGTGTAAGTCAAGATGGCCAGGCAGGAGCTTTGTGTGAAGGCGGCTGCTCTTGTAAGTTAAAATAAAGGGAATGAGTTGTCCTCAGATGTGGGCTTGGATTCCTGGTGGGATTCTTTTTGCTTTGCTTTAAAATGCCCCAATTAGTGGACAAATCCTGTGTATCTAAAAATTCAACCAAAAGGGAGCCAGCCAGGACTTCTCTGCAGGCCAGGCCACCTGGACACACAGGAAGCTTTCCTTTGATTTTGGTCTAAGATTGGCAGAGACCCCGGCAGCCACACAGGACAGAAGCAGAGCTGGGGTGGGAACCCCAGCCACTGGTCCTACCACTCCATAAGGAGCTGACCGGCAGCAGAAAGACAGGCTGTCAGGATGCTTGGCCTCCTGGGATGGGTTCTAAGCCCCAGGTAAGTACCTTTCCTGCTTTCAAACAAAACTACAGACCCTAGGTCAGCCCAAAATCCCTAAAGGACATCCACAGGTTCACAAAGTAGCCAGGCTTGTAGTCCTGAGACCTGCTCCAGCTTCCCCGTAGGGCAGGGCCTTGTCACAGTCACCAAGCAAGCCAGCAATGGCCTCAGGGGCCTGCTCTGACCTCCAGACCCCCAAATTGGGGTTCTAGAATTCCACCATACACCCCCCCCCCAACACACACACACAGGCTCTCCGAGCTGATAAGTTGGTTCCACATGCCTCCTTTCTGGTACGCACATGCTGCTGGATAGAACTCAATCCCTTCCAACAGTTTGAGGCCCTAGTGCTTCTATCTTAGGGACTTGGTTTTGTGGTAGGAGGCAGTCTGCAGCTGTTCATGCCCAAAGGGAAGGACTGGAGGAGGGTGGGTGTTGCCACTTGGCCACATCTCCATATGCACCAGTGGGAGGTGTCGCTGCTTTTGTGAGACAGCTGCACTTGTGTGGACAATCGGGTCCTCTCCTCATGCTCTCAGTGGAATCGTACCTTGGTAGGGCCAATCCAAAGGGTAACTTCCGGCGGAATTCATTAAAATCCCCCAAATGCACATAGTTTGACCCAGCAATTTTACTTCTCAGTATTTATTCCCAAATGTGCACAAGGGGATGCGGGCAAGGATGTTCAATGAAATAATAATGAGAAGCTGCAAGCAACCGCTACACGCATCGAAAAAGGAACTGGAAATTAACCGTGCTAGCTCCATACTATGTAATAATGTGCAGCAAGTACAAACAAACAAAAAAGCAGTCACTCTATATGAACTAACATAGTTCTCCAAGACGTGGCTCTGAATGGAAAGCAAGCCAAGTTGTGGAATGATAAATACATCATCATACCTACTTACAAGAAACAAAACAGAAATCTGTATCTTTATTAAAGAAAAGGCCTGGGGAAATGGACACCCCAACTTCTGGACACCCCTCTTCTGGGAGGAGAGAGAAAGGATTGGGATGGTGAGGGGGAGTCAAAGAGACTTATTTCTCTGTAATGTTACGACATTTTCAAACAAGGAGAACCTATTCATGTACTATATGCAGAAGGAAACTTGTTTGAAAGCACTCCTCTTCCACAGGCTATTTTTGGTATGGTAGACAGACTGTTTCCCAAACTTGCCTGAAGACAGGAATGGCCTGGAACTCTTGTTAAGAAAACAGATTCCTAGCCCCAATACTCTGTATATTTAACAAGCGACCCAGGTGATTCTTATCAGCAAAGTTTGGGAAACCATGAGCTAGAGCCAGCCCATGCCCTGCCAGTCTAAAGGCAAGCCTCCAGATATTACTCTGGAATTCCACGTTCCCCAGGTATTTCTCAGCCCTGTTCATTAAAGTGAAGCAAGAAGTCCATGTTAACTGCAGCTCTCTGGCTGTCCTCCCTGGGGGTCGGCTGGAGGAGATGACCCAACATGCCTGGTCCAGTCCAGAATCTGAGACAGGGAGGTATCAGCACCCTCTGTGCGATCCTGAGGAGGCTCCAGATTGAGCAACTCAGCCGTGCTCAGGGCTGCGTACTCAGGACCCCTGCCCTGCCCCCACCGCCCCCAAGCAGAGAGAGGCCCAACAGGGGTCCTGGCCCTGAGGACCTGGAAGGCTCTCTGTCCTAAACCACAGCTGCTTTAGGCCAAGTCCACCCTGCTAGCAGCAAACTTGTTCCAGGAAGTGGCTGCCGGCACTGCCAAGAGGAGGCGCTGGAGTCCCTGCCGACATCTCCCTGCCCACATCGCTCAAACCTGCTAAAAAGGAGGGACAAGAGAGGTGGCGCAGCACCATCTTCCAGGAGTGGCTGGCCCACAATGTCCCCACTGCCACACGGTCACCTCCACATGCCCTCCTGTCTGTGGGAACGGTCAGCCACAGGCTTGCTGGACAAGGAGTCTCCGTACTGCTCTGCTCTCCCCACAAAGTGAGGGGGCAGCACCCCACAAGGCCCCGGCTTCTTGCCAGGCCCGTGACTTCTTTCTGCCATACTCCAAAGCAAACCACACGCGAACACACTTGAGAACGCCCTCAATGGTCCCAGTCAGACCATTTTCTTATTGATTCACCATTAAGACTGTACATTAGTTTCCTTGTATTGGGGCCATGAATCTCTTTGGGAACCTGATAACTGATCAAGTTGTGGCTGCCCCATCATGTTTATATATAATGTCTTAAGCACATTAAAGGAAGGTCATAGACCCCAGGTTAAGACAAAGGCCCTGCCTTAGAGACACCGTAACAGTGGAGACAGACACACTCTCTCTGCCTTAGCAAGGTGGCAGGTGCAGGACCACGTGGTACTTACTCCATGTAATTCAATATTCATTATTCACCTGGCTAAAAATACAGTATGGTTTGTGACAGGCCTGCCATTTGGCTGTGTGGGGGGCACTGAGAGAGAATGATGGCCTGGGGCTCTTTGTCTCTTCCTGCCAGCTTGAAACCCAGTGACCCTGGCCCTCTCCCCTACTCTGGGGGTCAGAAGGGCTCCTTGGAGGTGAGCAAATAGTGTTCAGGGGCAGCAGCAGCCAGAGTACCTCTCTGTCTCCCACTGGAGGGCTAGACAGGCCTGGAGTCCTGGCTGTCCTCTGGGACCCATCGTGACACAGGCCCTCAAAGTCCTGATGCCCAGAGGATGGAGGCTCCGTTGCCATGCCAACAAAGAGATGGCATTAAAGAAACAGGGATTCAGGATTACGAACAAGGCTTCAAATAACCAGGACGATGCTTGGAAAAGAAGCAGTGGACAGATGTTCTGCACAGACACAGAAGTGGCACAGAGGCAAGCTGGGTGATTCAGGAAGGACATCTGACAGCCAATAAAGGGACATCCTGCCTGGGAAAGGGAGCTCCTGCCACTTTGAGTGTTCAAACAGAGGCTCTGAGATGGGCTTCTGTTTCGGGTGGAAGGTCAGCTAATTGGACGCCACTCTCAGTATTTTCTTAGCACAGGCTCAGTGCAGAGCCCACACTCAACTTATACATTGATATCGGAGCCGCCCCACAGCAGAATCTCGGCTTTAAGGACTGCCCAGGTGGGTGGTTGTTTGCAGACCCACCACCATGGCCAAGGTAGGCAGCACTTCCAAAACCCCAAGGCTGACCAGTGGCAGCTGAGCTGCAGCAGCTGCCTGGGGCTGTGCAAATACACAGAATAGCAGGTGGCACTGCAGAAAGGACAGTCCAGGCAAGTGGAGCTCTGGAACTGGCTCTGCTACTCCCTTGCTGGGTAACTCCAGGCAACCTGCTTTATCTCTTTGAGGTCCGGCAATTCACCTGTGAAATGGGGCAGAGTGGTCTGCCTTCTCCGCTTCACATCAGTGTTATAAGGAGCAAATAATGAGATGATTCAGGGATGAGTTAGTAATTCATAAAGAAAAGCCTATGTCCTTGGTACAAAGCAGGTGGCACTTCCTGGGTGCCCAGGACAGAGGTTAAGTGCTGTGAGGTGCAAAAAGCCCCTTAAGGCACTATCTCTGCCCACACAAAGCTGCAGATCTAGTGGGGAAGACAAGACAAAGACTTGAGAAGAAACCCCCAGCCACAGCCCTGGTCATAACCAGGGAAGATGGCTGCAATTAAGCAACACAACAGCTGTCCTATTTCTCAGCCACAAACAGGAAAATGTTTGTGAATAATCCTTTTTTCTCCTTTTACGCCTTGAGTAAGATGCACCTCGTGGTCGGGGCACCTGTGCTGGAGACAGCAGTTTACTTCTCTACGCCCAGTGTCCAGGACTCCAAGGGGACCACAGAACTGGGCTATGGGGACATCCCATGCCGGCACACAAGAAAGCACCCCCCATTCGGTTTTCCCTGTCCTCGGCTTTGACCATCATGGACGAACTCTCCTTACAGGTGTGCAAATAAATCATTTCTGACATGGTTAGGAAATTAATTTGGGGAAGATTAATTAGCTACATTCGTGCACTCAGCCACAACTCCTAGAAATCAGAGGGCGGGTTCGTGCACTCAGCCACAACTCCTGGAAATCAGAGGGCGGGGAGGGCGCTTTTCCACCCTGACTTAGAAGGAAAAAAAGGAATGAGTCCTAAGGTCCAATCAGTCATGCAGAGTCACCTCAAAGTCCTAAGCCCCCTCTTGCATGCATGAAGGCCCTGCCCACACCCTTCCAGGGGCAAGGAGCTCACAGCTTGGCAACACAGTCCTTTGGGATAGTGATCACTACTAAAGGAGAGTCTTCCTTAATGTAGAGCTGAAATCTGCCTCCCAGCAGCTCCCGGCTGTTTCTCTGCACTGACCTAAGGTGTTCCGTTGTAAACGTTCCTTTATAGACCTGCTGGTTACCTGCCTCATGTGTCGGGAGGTTGGGGGGAATCTGAAGTGGTCACCACTGGTCTTTCCAGTCCCGCCCTTCCCATGGCCACAGCTGCTTGCCTAGACACCTGCAGGCTCCAACTTGTCAGGGAAAGTACATTCCTAATTACAGCCTCTGTCAGCTCCTCTCCAGCCCTGCTTGCTCAGCACCTGCACCCCACCCCCTTTTAGCTAGGGCCTACGGACGGAAAATTCAGCACATCCCTCCTGAGGACAGAAACACCCAGGTAGGGGTCTGCAGGCACTACTGAAAGTGTACCCGGGAGATAGTCCAGCACACTGGGTCTCAAACTCTTCTGTGTACCTAATTTGTGCAAAGGAAATCTTATATGAAACCCCAACATGCACCACTGAAGAAAGTGCCACCACCCACAGTCTGAAATCCATGAATCCACTAGGGACAGGAGACTCAGGGGTGGTGAACTTAGCAAGGTCAGCGGTAAAAACAGGTAACCAAACCCATGTTTCCTAACTCCCAGGTCCGCACTATTTCTGTCATACCTATATAGCTATCTAATTTTTCTCTTAAAGTCATCCTTAAAATTTTCAGGGAACATCTACCACAACTCCCCCCCACTCCAGGAAGAGAACCTTGCTCCTCTTACAAGGACTACCACCCATCACCGCAGACAGTTCTTTGTGACCCAGGCCAGGTTGGGTCCATGTGGGGTCACCAACTCAGCCTGCCTTTGTTCTGCCTGAGCTGACTCCACTCGGCTCTGCTTCCCTGCAAACCTTTTCAACCCCAGCCCAGGTTCCCAGACAGCCCCTCCTCTTGGGCTTCCTGCCCAAGCGGGTACAAGCGTTCCTAAGGGTTTGGGGCCACTGCCTAGAAAATGCTCTCGCACCAGCCCTGGTCGTGAAAAGTAAGAGCAGCATTTTCTCCTGTAGAGCTAAGGGCTAGAAAGCTAAGGGGAATGTACCAGCCAAGAGCAAGGACATGGGTGCCAGATGGTTCCACAAGTCATTTACACCTGTCCTCAGCTTCCTCACCTAGAAAAGGAGAGGGCGAGTACATGGGCCCGGCACACCACGAGGCTCAATCAGGGTCAGGTGTGACTGTCATCATCCAGTCTGACAGGCTGCCTCATCTTACAGGGAAGGAAACCAAGGCCTAGAGAGCGGGAGGGTCTTGCCAAGGTCATCTGGGGACGTTAGAACTCCCATCACGCTTCCAAGTAGACAGGTGACATGGCAGAATGCTTATCAGCAGGGTGACAAAACCGGACTCCTACCAAATCCCAACCGAGGGAGAACCTAAGTTATTTGTTGACCTACGTATTTATAGCCTGCCCGCTTCTAAAACTGGTCTTAGACAGCTTAATTCGAGGCATTTTTCTTTTCCTGATAGGCACAGCCTGTTTGTCTGCCGCTCCCTTCCCAAGAAGGGTTCAGGAATGCCCGTGAGGCTTTCTCACGGTAACACAGGCTCTGCACAGTGTGCTCACAGGAAAAGTATGTAAAGCAAAACAGCAGAGCCTAGAAGCCAAAGGCCTTTCCTGTGCAATACGGTACCTTTCAAAGCTAGGCATCTGTGCCCCATCCAGGAGCCGGGAGCAAGCACCAGTCCCCGAGTGCAGCCTCTCCCTCCAGCGTGTGCTTGCGGGCAGAGCCGAGGTTAAAGGGGAGGACAGCTCGGCCTGGTGCAGCGCACGTAACACGCCAGCACAGTGCTCAGCAGCCAGCAGCAGAGGCGCAGGAATCCATGGTAAGTGAAGGGGCCCATTAGGATGATTCATGCACTTTTCCCACAGGGGAGCTGAAAAGCAGGCCAGGCACCTCTAAGCCACAAGCAGCACTGAGGCTGCTCGCCCCAACAGCCACAGACAGGCAGCATTGGGCCGCATTTACCACCACCAAATTTGAGGGCTTCCAATTATATTCAGCTTAACAGTGGGTGCCCAATAAATGCTTATTCACTTTTTTAAATTATGCTATCTTCCGCGTCTTCCAGCAACCAAGCCTCAATGAACTCTGTATGTGCTGTTATCTAGGCTAGGAAACTGTCCCTGGACCCCATGGAAGTGTTTCTCACGTGACCCAGCACTGCCTAACATACAGGATGGTTGCTGTGGACAGAGCTTTTGCAGCGTCGAGCACGTCTGTGACGGTGGGGATCGCCGTTCAATCCCGTTCACCGTGTACCTACACATGCTGGGCAAGGGGCTCTGTGCTGGAGATACTGAGAGGAGAGGCAGGCCTGTTCCCCCTGCTCTCGTGGAGCTTCCAGGCCCCTACACAACACGGGCATGAGTCAGTTCACCTCCCCAGGGAGGGCCAGCAAGTGCCAGGCAGCAGGAGTAAATGCACGGGTGACGGCCCTTTCACACCCTGCCTGAATCACAGCTATCTGCAGGCCTGCCCGATTCCACCGCCTGCCCCTCCGGGAAGGCAGGTTCTGGAGCGTGTTCCTTCCTAATATATTACAGCGTGGCACCTGCACAGCAGGGCCCCAGCAAGGTGTGCTGGACAGGAGCCAGGGGCAGGGCAGGGGATTGCAGGGCAGTGCTGGATTCTGAGCCCTGAGCCGCAGGGCTTCCGGCTTTCTCACCAGCTCTGGGGCTCTACCTTCTCCGAGCTGAAGTTTCCATGTTCACCGGGAAAGTACCTTCTTCCTGCCTTATGGAGGAGACTGAGGCAATGAACCAAGGGACAACATAATGCCTGGCACATGTGGGCATCGGCAAGGGCACCAGGACACTGAAGAACAACAGGAAGAAAGATGTTCTCATCCCCTAGAGCTGCGGTCCCCAGCCCATTAGGAAATGGGCCACGCATCACCACCTGCCCTCCGCATGCCCCCCGCTCCCCACCAATCCGTGGAAAAACTGTCCTCCATGAAACCAGTCCCTGGTGCCAAAAAGGTTGGGGACCACTGCCCTAGAGGGCACAGGCCAGGTGCCTAGTCTGGGCTCCCCAGACACAGATGCTGAAGCAGGGACTTAAGGGCAAGTAGTTGATGTGACATGAGACACGTATGGGGGTGGCGGACCAGACACAAGAAGGGAAGGTGGCCGGGAAAGCTGGGATCAAGCCAGCTACCAAGAGGGGCCACTGGAGCTTAGTCCAACAGAGAAACTCTGGGAAACTGTGCACGAGCCACCCCTCAGAGTAACCTCCCCAAGGGTGAGGGAGCTGGTGGGGGAGTCAGACAACCACCCTGGGGAGTCCCCGGTAGAGGCTGCTCCTTCCTGACCTCCACATGTGCGGGCAGAGTGTCCCCCATTCCTAGGTTCCGGAAAAAGCCCCCAGGCACTGAGGTGCAGATCCCAGCCAGCTGGAGAATACCAGACTGGAGAGGCAGGAGGGACAGGGTGGGGCCCTGACAGCATCTGCTGCCCCAGGCAGCGGACATGAGCAAAGAGGTCCCTTTTGGTGGCTTTATCCCGGGCAAGGCAGGAGCAACAACAGTGTAGGCAGCAGAAGACCGCCCAGGGCTCCCGTCTGCTTGGCCCCTACCTGGATCTCCATAATCCATCTCTTTCCCAGGGTTTTGAGCAGATAATGGCTTTGCGAATGCAACAGAGACTGCACAAAATTACAGAATCCCCAGAAGCCACCCTTCCTAGTGCAGGTTGCCTCTTCTTGCAAAGCCCACAAAACACTTCCTCCTGGGTTGGGGTCACTGTCCCAGAGACCAAGCAGGTACCTCCCTGAGGAAGCACACGGACAACATCAAATGGGGACACCGACGGGTCTCTTTAGTCCCTGCAGAGGCCTGCAACATCAGCCTGGAAGCTTCAGGGAGAGCTCAGGGCTGTTGTGCCAATGGGTGGGCTTGTGCACACATGTGAGTGTTGCAGAGGCCTCAAGGGGACACAGACCCCGCTAGGCTGAGTCCACGTGTGGACCAGGCTGCAGCCCCTCATGACTAGCTAGTGGTGTATCAGAGCACTGCCAGGTCCCATTCCACTCACCTTGCAGCTGGGGGTGCTGAAACCCAGGCTTGCTCACGACCTCACACACACACACACACACAGAAGCAAACCACCTTCAGCAACAACTTTCCTGACGTCATCTAAAAACCAATCTCCTCCTTTGTGCCAACAAATAAAGCTCAGGCCACAACCACAAGTGTAGAGAGGAGAGAACTGCAACCAAAAGGCCTATGGCACCTTTGACCCGGCAATGCCAGCTCCAGGACAGGGTGAGTTAACTGAGGAGACACACCGTGCAGCCAACAAAAGAAGTCTACTTGTTGATTAAAACAAAATTCTTGGCATCTCAATAACTGACAAAATCAGGTCTCAAAACAGTAGTTATGGGAGGAGTCCACTTTTCTAAAATATAACACCAAAGACATGTGTTTATATGACAGAAAAAGGACTGAAGGAAACGAGGTAGAATATAGCACACACAAGACACTCGCTCCCTCCCTCCCCACCACCTGCCGTTCCACGGGGCAGGGGCTGCTCTAGTGGACACAGGACCACTTGCTTCCCAGGCTCAGGAAACCCTCTCTACTCCTGGAGCCTCCTCTCCACGACCCTGGAGCCCTTGCTGCATCCAAACCAGATGCCAACACATAAACCATTCTAGGTCACCACACCTGTGTCTTGAAAATCCCACTGGGCCCCAAGCTTTCAACAACAGGGTGGTGCAGTTGGCCATGCCCAGTGCCGGCCTGGCATAAAGAGGTCCAAGTAAATGCTGGGGGAGTCGATGAGGGAATGGATTAACGGAGGGTCTGCAGGGCCACTGCCCTACAGGGGAAGCCAGCCGTCCTTGCCAGGGAGGGGCAACTCATGCTTATCACAGTACAGACAAGCGAGCTGTCACTCAAGTACTTGCCCCTTCCTGGCTGCATGACCCTAAGCAACTTACATGACGTACTTGACCTCTCTATGCCTCAATTTCCTCATTCGTAAAATGCGAATAATACTAAGGCCTGCCTCATGAGGTTGCCATGAGATTTAAATGACTTAATATTTGTCAAAAGCTTAGAACAGTGCACACAGCACATGGTAAACACCATTTTAAGTGTTTGGTAAATAAGTAAATATGTACATTTTTGCATAGCATGTGCACCATACCTAAACATGCACGAATGTACACAGGCAGGCATGCACCATGATTTGTTTTCTGCATGTGTGCTTGAGGCTGGATGTGTGAGCTGTCCCTCAGCCCGTGGGGAAAGGGAGAAGGGTTGCAGTCAGCCCTACACCAAAAAGCCCAGCGAGTGAAGTACAGCAAGGGCATGACTGACAGCTGTGGCCAACGGACCCAGGCCCGGGCTCTTCCACACCAGCTGCTGTTCCCAGTCAGAGAGCACCTGTGACAGAGGCCCCCAGACACCCTGGTCCTGGATGACATACAACTTTTCTCCCCGGAGATGTGGAGCCCCCAGAGCAAACACCGCAGATGAGACAGCAAAACAAGCCCAGATAACCCCCACCTGCCAGCCTCCTTCCTCCCGGTTTACAAGAGGCCTCACCCCCACAATTCTCCTGAACTGCTTTTCCAACCTCAGGCTTCCTCACAGAGGGCTGTGGATAGCAGAGGAAATGCTCTGAGTGGGCGGTATTTAGGAGTCTAAAAGGCCCAGCCCAATGCACTTGCTTTCTCGGGTTAAGTACTATGGGTTCTCATTTTAAAACGCCAGTACATCAGGGACTTTGACATTTATGGTTCCCAGGGCTGGCTTCATAGGCATGTGGCCTGTGCAGTCACAAAGGGCTCTGCACTTGGCTTGATGCCCAGCCATCAGCACCTGGAAATTCTTAATAATTTTTTAATGAGGGGCCCCGCATTCTTACTCGCACGGGGTGGGCCCTGCAATTTATGTAGCTGCTGCTCACGGCTCCCCACATCCAGACATTTCCACGGGGAGCTTGAGACCCAAACTGTAGCATCTCTGTCTCTAGCAGGGCACCATTAGCTAAGTCACACTCTGTTAGTACCTCAGTTTCCCCATCTGTAGGTCGGGAAGGGTAGAGTGAGTCCTCGGGGCCAGAATTCTGAATTTCATGGACCATTATAAATTATACAAGAAAGAGGAAGGGCAAGACACAGGATCACTAACACTAAAAGAACTACTGTCTGTCCTCGCCCACTTTTTATAAAGGGAAGAACAATAACAATCAACAGTCACAAGGAAATTGAGAATAAAAGACAGTCCTTTAAAGTGAATAGATTTCGCTTCATAAAATCCTCCCTAACTTTTCATTTTTCTAATTTCACTGGAGATCACCATGCTTCTTGGGGAAACATCAGGTATTTCTGCCCTTTTAACAATATTTTAAAAACAAGCCCACCTTTGGGTTCCAAGGGTCTGGTGTACGTGTTACAGCTGAAGGGTGCTGGCTTTTCCTGCCCTCTCCCCGCCCTGTGTCCCTCCCACACTAAGGGCACTTTCTAGATCACCACTGGGGCCACTCTCTATGAACACAGCACCTGACAGCAGCGTCATGAGTCAGGCCCAAACGGCCCTTAGTTAATGCACGTTGTAAAGTCCCCTTTCCAATGGAAGGTCATAAATCACCTGCCACCGGAGGAAACATTCCATCCCGAAAGGGAGGCAAAGGTACCTCGAACTGAATCCCAGACTTAGCCATTTCACAAGAGTAAATTCTAATCTGCTGCTAAGTAAATCAAGCGACGGGGGAGGCAGGCTCCTCACTGGTAAGCTGCTGTCACAGGACATCCTCACCCACCACCCAGCTTCCTCTGCTCACGCACTTCTCCACTGAGACCCAGGCTGGGCAGGATTCACGGACCCAGTCCTGGAGAATGGGATCCTCTAGTGTCAGGACTCGAGACCCTCAGACCACACCCTGCAGAGCTGGAGGGTTCTAGAGGATTAGAGCTGGCCAGAGCTCAGGGATGACGCTGATGACAGAGGTACCACAGAAGGGCGCCCACCATGTGCCAGGCTCTCAGCCGTGTGCTTGCACATCTGTCCCCTTATTTCACCTCATTTTCAGATGAGAAAACCAAAGCTCAGAGACATTTAGAAACTTCCTCAAGGCAGCACAAAAGGTGGTGCAAGTTTCAACTCAAGCAGGCATCACCCAAACCTCTGGCTCTTCTAGGCCTCCCACGGCCATTGCATGAGTTTCTGATATTCTGGGCTCCTTCCTGGCATCAGAAAGAGATCTCTGAAGGGAGGTTTGACAGGAAGAAGATGAAGCTCTGCCAATTTGGCTCAGATGTGCCAACCCTGGGCAAGCGCCACCCCTAACACTCCCTCAGTCAGCCGGGCACTGGAAGTCTCCCTTCCTCTTCCTCAGCCGCCCTGTGACTCCAACACACCTGCACCCTGCCCGGGCCACACCTGGGGAAGCAGTGCCTCCACCTGCAGCCTGCATGAGGCCTAGTTTCTGGCTCTCTCCTCCCTCTACCCCTACCGGCCTCATCCTTCCTGCCAGGGGATCCCACCTCCCCACCACCACCACTACAAACAATGCAGCGTGGCACAGTCCTTGTCCTTAAATTACAAGAAGTAACACCAGTGTTGTTTTGAAGTTGCTCACAGCACCCCACAAGAGGCCCTGAGAACTCCCTCACCACCAGAGGGAATGAGCTAGAAGGTAAAGCTGCTTTCTTAACAAGGGTGAATCCTTGCACGGTGCCCAGCCATAGTGAGCACTGAAAACACACCAGCTGTTGTTATTTACAAAGATGACTGTAAAGAAACTCTGATTTTTCTCATTAGAACGGGCAAGAGAAGGAAATTTTATGGTAGAGTTGGTTCATTTTTCATGTGGTTAGGGTGAGCCCAGCTGAATTCGAACCACCAGGCATCCACCAGGCAGCGAGGACTAGAGGATCTCGGGAGAGGAGGTGGCCCCTTGGGGTCAGCGTGGTCAGCCTAAAGTCACTGCAGGCTCAGGGCTCAGAGGTGGTAGTGGTGCCTGAGTGCTCACCTAAGACAAAATGAGAACCCCATCACACCCACTTCTTGGGGATAGGAAGTAATTGGGCCATCTGATTGGCAGGAGGGGGCCTTTCCAACCCACAGATCCCAGAAGAATGTACCCCTGGAGATGAACATTTTGGAAGGGCTCAGACAGGGTCCACCTGAGTGGTTTGGTTACACTCCCCTTCCCCCACATTTTTGTCATGCCCACCCATGTGACTCAACACATGGACCTGTCCTGGGGTCCATAACAAGCTGTCACAGCCCAACCTCTTGGCCTCATACACTGGCTTGGGCAGGCCTGCTTGGTGAGTAAGGCAGGAAGGGCCTTGAAGCTGTCCACAGCCTTCTCCACCTAAGAAAAATCCAATGTAAAATCCTGACACCCTCCCCACCACCGCCTCCTGGATTTAAGAAGGGGAGAGGTGGCTTGGGTTTTAAAAAGAAAATTGGATTCCTATTCATGAACTCCCCACACAGAGGGCACTTAACAGGTAAAACAGGTTCTGCCATTGATGAATGAGCTCGGATAATAATGGGGCTCACCAGTCCCCATTAAAAATATTAACCTCATTCCGGCCAAGTGATGTCATAAACTCAGGGCCCATGAAGCTCTCTCACAACCTCACTTCCCATCTGCCAGGTGAGGGGGCTGAGTGTGTACCTCTCACCCCAGGGCCAACCCAGGAAGGCACAGGGCCTTTGCGAAGTCCACTGATGCCCCATAAAACTAAGTGCAGGTGGATAGGAAGGAGAAACAGTGTCAACGTGCCATGTGTATGCAAGAACCCAGGGGCCACAGCTGCCTCGGACCTTTATTAAAGCGATGCGGTGCTTCCATGGTCTCACACAGCTTCCCAAAGCCAACCTGACCACAAGCTGCATTGACAGTGGTATGACTTTATGATCCACTACCAGGGAGGTGACTCTCTCCCTTTTCTCTGTACAAACCAGAGGACCACTGGAGAAACCTGTTCAGCTTCAGGCCCTGCACTTTAATTAAGAACTGTCACCAGGATGATAAAAAACCTGGACTCCATGTCTCATGGGCACAGTTGAAGGGACCAAGTAGTATGTTCTAGAGAAGATCCAGGGGGTGGGAGGTGCAAAACGGTGGTTAATCCCTGGGACAGCATGCAGATGGGGTCAGAGGACAGAATGAGGACCAATCAGTAGAGGTCACCGAAAAGATTCAAATTCAATTTTAGGAAGAATGTTTGATCAGACAGCCATGCAAAATAGAACAGGATATTTTGGGAGGTAGTGAGCTCCCTGTTACAGGGGATCTCCAACCAGAGACTGGTTGAGCACCTGGTAAGTAGGAGGACCCAGACTAAGATCCCTCGCCATTACAAACTACCTGCTCCTCCTGAGATGTTCATGGTACCCCAAAGCATGGGACTAGGGGCAGGGGAGCTAGTGTTAAAGGGGTTGGTCCAAACTTATAAAAGTGCAACCCTCTCATTTTCACAAGAAGCCCCCAAGCCTTACTGGCCTTAAGGACCAAAGGGTGCTTCTCTGTGGTATAACCGGCTCATTTCCCAAAAGCATGTGAGGGCGAGAGGCTAGACCTATGTCACTGCCTTCTCAGGGAGGTGGCATCACCACCAAGGTAGAGATGAGATGGAGAAAAGGTGGGTGTGACTCCAGGTGGGACCCAGCTGCTCAGCGGGGAAGAGCCTCAGCCTTGTTTCCCGACAGCACCTGAAAGGTTGTGTGCTGTGGGAGAAGCACAGAATCATGTCCAAAACACCTCTGTCCTGGAATTCAGCAATGTCCATGGTAGCCCAGGTCCTGGGGACAGAAGGACAGGGACAGCTCAGTGTCTGCCCTTAAGAAGTGGACAGTCTGGGGAGAAGTCAGCAAATGTCTTCTGCAAAGAACCAAACAGTAAATACCTTAGGTTCCTGAGGGTCGCACAGTCTCTGCTGCAACTACTCAACTGCCCTTGTAACGTGAAAGCAGCCATACGCAAAAGTAATTATTTACAAAAACAGACAGCAGCTGGATTTGGCCCAAGGGGCTGCAGTTACCCTGGTCTAGCCCAGTGGTTCTCAACAGAGCTGCACATTAGAACCACCTGGGGAGCTTTCACAAGCCACCACTGCCTGAGCTCCACCCCCAGAAATTCTGATTTAAGTGGTCCAAGGTGGGGCCCAGGATCAGTGTTTTCTAAAATCACCCTCAGAAGCTTAGATACGATGCATCTAAGATCAAGAATCACTGGTCTCTAGCAGAAACAGACACGTGCAAACACCTCACTATAATCCCACATGATTTCACAAACCCAGTGAGAAGTGACTTGCTCAAGGTTGCAGTGAGTCAAGAGGCAGGGAATCTGGCTCAAGATCTTTTCCCTGCATTTGGCAGAAAGATGGGCCTGAACGCCTCTTCCAGAGGTACAAAGGCATTCCTTGGGGTTCAAGGGCCTTCTTGCTCATGCCCTATTGCCCCAGGAAGGTGAGGATCCCAGAGAAATCCCTGCCATACTGGCCCCAACCCACTCTAATGCACTCTCCCCAGACCAAAGCACAACGACCTACAACTAACGGGAACAGAATTCTCCCAACAGCCTTCTTTCTTTTGAGAAGCAGCATTTTTACCAAATTTTAAACAGTTTATTAGCATCTGCAGGAACAAAAGAGGGCTGTAAAAACTGTATATCTTCAGTCCTAATAACAAGCACAGCCACAGGAAACTCTTCACCAATGACACCACCTTAAAGACCTGCCAAAACGTGCCGCCTGCCCGGAGCGCTGCCCACGCAGGACTCGGCACAAGGAACCCCAGAGGAACAAGGAGCCCTCGGGAATGTTGCAAGAGCTTGGCTGAGGCTGGGCAGCCACTGGCGGCAATGATCTCAACATCTACAGAGCAAATGAGCTCTGGCAAACAGGGCAAACCCAGGCATCCCCCGCCTTGCAGGAGCCCCACTGGTGGCCACCGGGAACCCCAGACCCTCCTTTCTATCTACTGAGCCACAAGGATAGTCAGGAGCTTGAGACAGCAAGGATGGGACCAGCACAATAATAACACAATAAATACAACCAGCTACCAGGCGCTATGTTTGTTCCTTTAATCCTCACAACAACCCTATAGATTCTTATATTGTCCCCGTTCTACAGATGAAAAAACTGAGGCACAGAAGGGTGGTTGAATAATTTGCCCGAGGTCACCAAGGCAGTTAAGTTGCAGAGCCAGGACTCAAACTCAGGTGCTGTCCGTGGTCCGGCTCTTAACATCGTGCTCAAAGGACTTTAGAAGAAGTGACTCTACTGTGAAACTCCTCCCGCATAGATGGCAAAACAGACCAGAGAGCAAGGGGCCGGCACGGGACCACTCAGCATGGGGCTGGGGTAGAGCCAGTTCCATGTACCACACTGTGGAGACCCAGCTTTCAGCCCTGCTAAGCTCACACAACCCTCCTTTCCTGGAGAAGGATCCTGTCGCCTCCTTACGACACATAAAACCGGGCACAAGCATGACAGCTGGAAAAAGCGCCAGCTCACAGGCTCTTGTCTGCCAGTCTGTATGAAGTACCAACTGCTGGGGCACCCCATGTCATTTGGAAACTTCCGTCTTACCTCCATCTGGGTCCGTGGTCAAGAGGGCTGTGTGCCTGTTTCCAGTCTCATCCCCCCACGGTCCAATCCACTTGCACAAGAGCCACCAGCCCCGGCTTCCCCCCTGGGTCTGTACCCATGCTATGCCCTCCTGGGCCGCTCCCTTCTCTAATCACTGCACATTCAAATCCCAGCTAGTGTCCACATAAGCTCTGGAGGGAGAGCTGGACTCAAACTCTGGCAGTCACCTTGGTAAGCCTGTTCAGCCTCTCTTGGCCCTCAGTTTCTTCATCTGTCAAGTGGGTAGTAACAGAGCCCACCTCAGTGCTCAGTAACAGCAGGAGCTCACTTGAGTGTCATTACCACCGATGCAGCCACCCTGTACCGCTCTCTGAGCCCCTCACCCCAGCTAGAAGTGAGCCTGCCCTCCTCTGGGCCCACAGTTGTCTGTACCTCCACTGGGCCGCCGCTGGGGCAGGTCCCAAGCTGGGCTCTGGAACCCAGAGCAGAATGAGACATAACTGTGTCCTGGAGGAGTTCACTGGCTACTCAGGGGGACAGCCACAGGCTCATAAATAGCCACAACACAAGGTGGCTGGGCTAGTAAAGGGGCTAAGAAGTGACATTTTACATTCTGCCACACTCTAACAAGACTTTTTAGAAGTCTGGCTCTCTTCCCACTCACTAAAAGCAGTTTCACTAACTCCTGACAAGTTGGATGAGAGTTTTAATTTTTATTTTTATTTATTTATTTTTTGAGACAGAGTCTCACTCTGTTGCCCAGGCTGTAGAGTGCCGTGGCATCAGCCTAGCTCACAGCAACCTCAAACTCCTGGGCTCAAGCGATCCTTCTGCCTCAGCCTCCCGAGTAGCTGGGACTACAGGCATGCGCCACCGTGCCCGGCTAATTTTTTACATATATTTTTAGTTGGCCAATTAATTTCTTTCTATTTATAGTAGAGACGAGGTCTCGCTCTTGCTCAGGCTGGTCTCAAACTACTGAGCTTGAGCTATCCACCCGCCTCGGCCTCCCAGAGTGCTAGGATTACAGGCGTGAGCCACCGTGCCTGGCCATAAGTTATTTTCTAAAGTAAGTTTTGTGAGGTATGGTAGGGGGTAAGGAAAATAATATCCATTCACCAGGCGACCCTCATGTGTTCTAGGCCTTTGCTGGGGCTGGATGAATTATACAGGTCTCACACAGGTTCCTTTTTATTTGAAATATATATTCGAATTAAGCCAGCTTGTTTAATGAGTTCAATGAAACCTTGTTTCACTTCATTGTTAGCCTCCACCAACATTTCTTAATCCCATTAAATTAAATTAACAGTTTGTATTAAGTGCTTGCTGTGTGCTGAGAAATTCTGGGAGGTAGGATATAAGAAAATAAGACTGAAACTCAGCCCTCCTGGAGTTTACAGTCTTATTAGCAGGAAGAGATTTACATACATCATCCACAAGGTGTTCCTCCATTCCAAACATATTAATAATACAAAGGCCATTGGTAACTGTTGTGTTGTTTAACTCGAAAAATCAAAAGGCTGGGCAAGGTGGCTCACACCTGTAATTTTAGCACTCTGGGAGGCTGAGGCAGGAAGATTGCTTGAGGCCAAGAGTTCCAGACCAGCCTGAGCAAGAGCAAGACCCCCATCTCTATAAAAAATAGAAAAATTAGCCAGGGGTGGTGGCGCATGCCTGTAGTCCCAGCTACTCAGAAGGCTGAGGCAGGAGGATCCCTTGAGCCCAGAAGTTCGAGGTTGCATTGAGCTAGGCTGACGCCACTGCACTCTAGCCCGGGTGACAGAGACCTTGTCTCAAAAAAAATAAAATAAAAAATAAATCAAAGGAACAAAAGAATGTAAATACAGTGAGCTACAGTGCTAGATTGTGTGGTATGGACTATCACTACAACAGGAATACTGAAGGACAAGTGAGGGTGTGGCCCAAAAATTGGAGTAGGTTTCCTGACAGTGGTGCCACCAAAACTAAAGGATCTGTGGTTGTTCCTGATCCTAAAGCTTTATGATTGTATATGATACATTTGTGGTTGTTTTGTTTTGATTTGTATGCAAGGTTAATGATGGAGGACAAGAGGACCCACTTGGGTTGTTACACTATAGACTTATATATGTGTGATGGCATGTATGTTAGATATTTTAATATGTTTCCCTATGTATTCTATTGAATAATAACTCTTCAAACAGCATTCCAGCTTAAAAGGAATTCAGTCTCCCTCGTTACCAACCAAAAAAAAAAAAAAAAAAACAACAACAGAAGCCAAAATTCACTCAAAGCACTGCTCAAGCACTCATTCTGTTCTTCATTTGGAAATGGTCAATTAATTCAAATGACAAATGCGGAATAGGAGCAACTCAGCAGATGATTCATGGTGATTGAAGGTGCCTGGTAAACTTTCTGTCTGTTTCTTAATCTGTCTGTAGGAATAATGGTCTCACAGAGGTGTTATGAAAAATAATTAAAGTTGGTAATGTGCTTTGAGATCCATGGTTGAACTGTGCTTTCAAAGTGCATAATTACACACTGCAGTTAAGTCTCTCAGACTTGCTTCCTCTACTCACTCTTTAATAGGTATTCCCAATGACACAGCTCAGGTAGGTTTCCTTGTTCTCAGATTACTTCTACATTATTTAGCCACTGATACCAGTTGCCTTTAAAACAGAATGCAACCTACAGTAGTAGTAAAGACCACTAATCCTCTGGACTTTAGGATTCTTAAAGTCTTTCCTTTTGGGGAATATAGTTTTCAAGATCACTCTGTACCTTCATTTCTCAAGTTTTCTTTTTCTTTTTTTCTTTTCCTTAAAAATTTTTTCAACCTGCTCTCCATATTTCTCAAGTTTTCCACTTCAGCTGGCTCACTCATCTCCTCTCTGATGACAATCCCTAAAGATTGTAAAAGATCAGCTCAGTGGCTTCCCTGAAACCTAACAGGAGGCCCTCTTTGCTTTGCTGAATACTTGGTAATTTCTTACTTGCTGTTCTTATTCCTCTCATTTCCCCCCTCTCCCTCTCCCCATTTTAACTGGCCTGTTGGAAACACACAGCAGGTGAAATTCTTTAGATGACTCCACAGCAGGAGAAGAAAAGACATGTTGAAATCTGGATGTTGAGTTTGGGGAAGGAGAGGGGCTGGGATTGGCCAAGCAGAAAACAAGAAGGGAGAAACCAGCAAGATGTTGTGACAACATCTCAGTCTCTCTGGGTGGTATGGGAAAACCTAGACCAACAAAGCCAACTGAGGACACTTGAAAAAAGAACCACTGACCCCTAACCTGCGTAGCCTTCCCACAAACTCCTTTTGCCATTCTGCCATTTGAGAGAAGGAAATGAGAGAATCCTTCCCCATTTCAGGAAAAACAACATCATGCTTATATATCCTAAAGAACCTGGATGAACTTGGATCCTTAGTGGCATCTTTATGTTCAAAGGAAAGTACTCTTTCCCTGATAGCCCCAAAGAATCCAAAGGTATGTTTCCAAGAATATGAGATTATGAGTATTAATCAAGCATTTTTCTTAAGTTAGGTTTGAATTCTGTCCTTTATCAATATGTGTGACAATTTTGATATATGACTCTCAGGCAAAAACTTTTCTTCCCTATAGCCCCAAAGTTCTGTCCTGCACTATGTGGTGCTGGGGGGAGCTTATTTCCTTTTATAGAAACCACTTCTTGAAGCAGCGTCCATTGCTAAGGGGCTTCAGTTACCATCACCGAACTAGAACTTCACTAGAGCAAAATATCCAGAGAGTGGGTCAATTTTACTTTTTTGCTCTGATAAAAGGAAATATTTTCCTTCAAATGGAATAAAAAACACAGGAGGGCCAGGCGCGGTGGCTCACGCCTGTAATCCTAGCTCTCTGGGAGGCCGAGGCGGGCGAATGGCTCAAGGTCAGGAGTTTGAAACCAGCCTGAGCAAGAGTGAGACCCCGTCTCTACTGTAAATAGAAAGAAATTAATTGGCCAACTAAAAATATATAGAAAAAGTTAGCCGGGCATGGTGGCGCATGCCTGTAGTCCCAGCTACTCGGGAGGCTGAGGCAGAAGGATCACTTGAGCCCAGGAGTTTGAGGTTGCTGTGAGCTAGGCTGACGCCACAGCACTCACTCTAGCATGGGCAACAGAGTGAGACTCTGTCTCAAAAAAAAAAAAAAAAAAAACCACACAGGAGGATTTTTACCGTTCTTGAGATACTATAGCGCTGCATATGTTTCTCACTCTAAGTGCAGAAAACTTTTTAAAAGTGTCTATTTATACAACGATTTTGAAATGACAAAATTTAGGAAATGGAGATCAGATTACTGGTTGCCATGGATTGGGGAAAGAAGGATGGAGGGAGGTGGATGTGGTCATAAAAGGGCAACCGAAAGAATCTGTGATGCTGCAACTGTTTAGTATCTTGACTCTGGTGGTGGACATATGAATCTACACAAGTGATCAAATTGTATATAAATTAATACACACATGCACATACACATACAAATGAGTGCAAGTAAAACTGGGAAAATCTGAATAAGACCAGAGGATTTTATCAACGTTAATATTCTAGTTGTGCTATAGTATAGTTTTGCATGATGCTACCATTGGGGAAAACTGGGAAAAGTGTGCAAGGTATGTCTTTGTTTTGTTTCTTACACCTGTATGTAAATCTACAATTATATCAATAAAAATTTTAATTAAAAATTTAACAAATATGCCAGACGTGGTGGCTCACGCCTATAATCCTAGCACTCTGGGAGGCCGAGGCGGGAGGATCACTCAAGGTCAGGAGTTCAAAACCACCCTGAGCAAGAGTGAGACCACGTCTCTACTAAAAATAGAAAGAAATTAATTGGCCAACTAAAAATATATAGAAAAAGTTAGCCGGGCATGGTGGCGCATGCCTGTAGTCCCAGCTACTTGGGAGGCTGAGGCAGGAGGATCGCTTGAACCCAGCAGTTTGACATTGCTGTGAGCTAGGCTGACGCCACGGCACTCTAGCCCAGGCAACGGAGTGAGACTCTGTCTCAAAAAAAAAAAAATTAACAAATACTTTCCCAGGCCCTGCTCAAATTAGCAGAGGGAAGGAGACAAACAGCCTGTGGCTGAGACAAAAAGAAGAAAGTTGGGCCCTAAGAGATGAGCTGCCCTCTGAGGATTGAGTGACCCAGAACCAAAGTTTGTTAAATCAGAAAAGAAGAGGAAAAGGTGTTTGATTACAGCTTAACATTCCACATAAAGGATTTAGGTTACAGATTAATCAGAATGATGATGAATTGTACAATATTTATTTCTTTTTAAAGTTGGTCTACGATATGAACTCTAAAAATAACTATACTTCTTAACGCTTATTTAATTCCTTTATTATAAAATTGTATTTTTACAAATAAAGGTGGAAAAATCATGCTAATGTTTGCACAGAAATTTGCCTTAACCCAGGCATCATTCCTGCAAAATGACTGGTTCAGATTTGTTTTGAGAAATGAATAGATCTTATAATACCTATAAGAAGGTTAAATCTTCACACTAAGAGTATCACATGTCAGCCGGGTGTGGTGGCTCACGCCTGTAATCCTAGCACTCTGGGAGGCCAAGGCAGGCAGATTGCTCAAGGTCAGGAGTTTGAAACCAGCCTGAGCAAGAGCGAGAACCCGTCTCTACTATAAATAGAAAGAAATTAATTGGCCAACTAAAAATATATAGAAAAAGTTAGCCAGGCATGGTGGCGCATGCCTGTAGTCCCAGCTACTCGGGAGGCTGAGGCAGGAGGATCGCTTGAGCTCAGGAGTTTGAGGTTGCTGTGAGCTAGGCTGACACCACAGCACTCTAGCCTGGGCAACAGAGTGATACTCTGTCTCAAAAAAAAAAAAAAAGTATCAAATGTCAGCAAATGTTGTAGGTAACAGACTTATTTTGGAAATGAAGAAATATTAAGTCTAGCAACAAAGAAAATAAAGTACCTAGGAATATATTTAAGTAAGGAGGTAAAAGACCTATACAGGGAGAACTATGAAACACTGAGGAAGGAAATAGCAGAGGACGTAAACAGGTGGAAAACAATACCCTGCTCGTGGGTTGGCAGAAACAACATTGTTAAAATGTCTATACTACCCAAAGTGATCTACAGATTCAATGCAATCCCTATTAAAATGCCAACATCATTTTTCACAGATATAGAAAAAATAATTTTATGCTTCTTATGGAACCAGAGAAGACCCTGTATAAAAAAAGCAATCCTAGGCAATAAGAACAAAGTGGGAGACATCAATTTACCAGACTTCAAACTATACTCCAAGGCTATAGTAATTAAAACAGCCTGGCCGGGCGCGGTGGCTCACGCCTGTAATCCTAGCACTCTGGGAGGCCGAGGCGGGTGGATAGCTCAAGGTCAGGAGTTCAAGACCAGCCTGAGCAAGAGCAAGACCCTGTCTCTACTATAAATAGAAAGAAATTAATTGGCCAACTAAAAATATATGTAAAAAATTAGCTGGGCATGGTGGCACATGC